>JAMZAV010006358.1:0-29813 GCA_024449915.1 Sweltsa coloradensis
ATATCGTGCGCGATACGCTTCTGTAAGTTCCTGTAGCTCTAGTCTTAATCCTTGCATGATGACACAACTTTGTGTAACTGCAAACAATATATCGTGCGCGATACGTTCTTGTAATTATCCTGTATAGCTCTAGTCTACATACTTGCATGATGACACAACTTGTGGTAAACTGCAAAAAGATTATCGTGCGCGATACGCTTCCTGTAAGTTCCTGTAGCTCTAGTCTTAATCTGGATCGATGACACAACTTTATGTAACTGCAAACAAATATCGCTGCGTCGATACCGTTCTGTGCGAGTTCTGTTTAGCTCTAGTCTGAGACACTTGGTCATGCTGACACAACTTTGTGTAAACTGCAAACAATATATCGTGCGCCCACCCCCCCCCCTGATTACGCTTCTGTGAGTTACTGTAGCTCTAGTTTAATCCTTGCATATGACACAACTTGTGAACTTCAAACATATATCGGTGCGCGATAGAGCTTCGTTAAGTGTACTGTAGCTCTAGTCGTAATCACTGTGCATGCTGGACCAACTGTGTAACTGCAAATAATATATCGTGCGCGATACGACTTCTGTGAGTTCCTGAAGCTCGATAGTCTTAATCTCGCATGATTGACACAACTTGGTGTAACTAAACAATATATCGTGCGCGATACGTTCTGTAAGTTCTGTTAGCTTAGTCTAGTCTTAATCCTTGCATGATGACACAACTTTGTGTAACTAAACAATATATCGTGCGCGATACGCTTCTGTAAGTTCCTGTAGCTCTAGTCTAAAATCCTGTGTACATGATGTACACAACTTTGTGTAACTGCAAACAAAATATAATCGTGCCCCGTTCGATCACGCTTCCTGTAAAGTTCGGAGCTTAGTCTAATCCTTGCAATGGACACAACTTTGTGTAACTGCAAACCTAATATATCGTGCGCGATAAGCTTATGTACTAGATTCTGTAGCTCTAGTCTAAATCCGTGCATAGATGACACACACTTGTGTGAACTAAAACAAATCTATCGTGCGCGATACGCTGTCTAGTGAATAGTCTGTAGCTAGCGCTTAATCCTTGCATGATGACACAACTTTGTCGTAACACTGCACCAAACAATATATCGTGCCCCGCCCCCCCCCCGATACGCTTCTGTAATTTCCTTTTAGATCTATCTTAATCATTGCAGGATGACAAACTTTGGTGGAAACTGCAAACAATATATCGTGCCGCGATTACGCTCTGGTGAGTCTTGTAGCTCTAGTCTTAATCCTCGCATGATGACACATACTTTTGGGTAACTGCCAAGCAATATAGCCGTGGCGCGATACGCTTCTGTAAGTCCTGGTAGCTCTAGTCTTAATCCTTGCATGATGACACAACTTTGTGTAAATGCAAACAATATATCGTGCGCGATACGCTTCTGTAAGTTCCTGTAGCTCTAGTCTTAATCCTTGCTATGAATGACACATACTTTGTGTAACTGCACACAATTTGTATAATCGTGCGCGATACGCCTTCTGTAAAGTCTCCTGTAGCTATAGGTTAATGCCTTGCATGTGACCACAACTTTGTGGTACTAAACCAATAATAATCTGTGCGCAGATACTCTTCTGTTAAGTTCCTGCTAGCTCTAAGTCTTAATCTTGCATGATGACACAACGTTGTGTAACACTGCAAAAAATATATCGGGCGCCGATCACCGCGTATGTACAGTTCCTGTAGCATCCGAGTCTTTAACCTTGCATTGTGACACAGCTATTGTGTACGCAAAACAAATATCGTGCGCTTACGCTTCGTAAGTTCCTGGAGCTCTTAGTCTTAATCCTGCATGATGACACAACTTGGTAACTGCCAAACAATATATCGTGCGCGATACGCTTCTGTAAGTTCCTGTAGCTCTAGTCTTAATCCTTGCATGATGACAATCAACTTATGTGTAACTGCAACAACAAATAATCGTGCGCGTTACGATTCTGTAAGTTCCTTGTAGCTCTAGTCTAAATCCTTGCATGAGGACAAACTTGTGTAACTGCAAACAATATATCGTGCGCGATAGCGCTTCTGGAAATAGTCCTGCTAGCTCTAGTCGTAAATCCTGCTGTGCATGATGGGACACAACTTTGTTCCTTTGTAACTGCAACACAATATATCGGTGCGCGATACGCTTCTGTAAGTTCCTGTAGCTCTAGTCTACACTTCCTTCCTCGCATGATGACACAACTTTGTGAATAAGACAAGTATATCGTCTAATATGATCATATGTATACGGTGAGTTACTGTAGCTCTAAGTCTAAATCCTGGCAGGATGACGCAGCTTTGCGTACACTGCCAAAAATACTATCTGTGCTCCGTATACCGCTTAGTAAGAATTCCTGTAGCTCTAGTCTAAATCCTTGCATGATGACACAGCTTTGTGTAACTGCAAACAATATATCGTGCGCGATACGCTATGTAAGTTCCTGTAGCCTATGTAGTCTTAATCCTTGCATGATGACACAACTTTGTGTAACTGCAAAAAATATAGTCGTGCCCCCCCGCCCGATACGCGTCTGTAAGCTCCTGTAGCTCTGATGCTTAATCCTGGATGATTGACACAACTTGTGTAACTGCGAAAAATATATCCGGCGCCCGAACGCTTCTGGACGTTCTGTAGCTCTAGTCTTAATCCTTGCATGATGACAAACTTTTGGTAAACTGCAAACACATATCGTGCGCAGATACGCTTCTGTAAGTTCTGTGAGCCCGTCTCTAAATCCTCTCGCATGATGACACAACTTTGTTGTAACTGCAAACAATATAATCGGCGCACGATACTGCTTAGTAAGTTCACTGCTAGCTACTAGTCTTATCCTCTGCCATGATGCCACAACTGTGATGTAACTCGCAAACAATCTATGTGCGCGAACGCTTTCTACCTAAGTTCCGTGTAGCTCTAGTCTTAATACTGCTGATGACACACATTGTGTAACTGCAAAAATATATCGTGCGCGATACGCTTATGTAAGTTCCTGTAGCTCTAGTCTTAATCCTTGCATGATGACACAACTTTGTGTAACTAAACAATATATCGTGCGCGATACGCTTCTGTAAGTTCCTGTGCTCTAGTCTAATCCTTGCATGATGACAACAAATTTGTGTAAACTTAATACAATATATCGTCTAATATGCTTGAAAAACACATCCATCTATAAAGCACATTTTCAACATTTATCGAAAATAAGTACGGAAACGCAGACTTATTGTTGGTAGTTTGACCGTTATTGACAGCGAATCTCGATGTTAACGTAATAACTGCTTGAAACTTTTCAAACCGCAAACTTAACACGCGAATGTGAGTATAGAACACTCATCGAATCATTGCTGAGCTACCGATGAAACGCGAAACTTCCCTCCCTAGGGAAAGCAATTATCCCTCTCGAGATCTCGTAATTTATTTATTGGTTTTGGACTCGGAGCCGGGAAGTTTGTCCGAGATCGCTTCACACATTGCAGAGAAAGAAAGATAGTGGTCGATTCAATTATTCACGAGGAGAAGAAGAAGAAGAACAAAGAGGTGGCGCTCCAAGCGGTGTGTTGTACAAACATTGATACGGATTGGGTGGGGAATTACAATCAGTTGGTCAAGAAACCTGATGAAAGAAATTTGGGGGGGGGGGGGGCTAGAAACTAGCGCCTCGGAATCCCCTAGCGGGCTTTCGGGGAAACCTCAAAACAAGGTTATCACAAACATTTACACACATTTCCACAATTAGCATTTTGTACTATAAAATATAGACGCTAAATCAGTAAACATGTTTTCTGAAAATGAAAAAAAAACACGCTATTACATCAAACATGAAACTATTACTTTTTTTACAGAATTACTTCAGTTTAAATTGGTTTTAATTTAAATATTTTTCGACCATTAAAAACTTAAAAAACTACCTTTAGAAGGGTTTTCAAAATCAGTTGGTCAAGAGAACCTGATGAAAGAGAGTTGGGGGGGGAGCTAGAAACTAGCGCCTCTGAATCCCTAGCGGACTTTCGGGGAACCTCAAAACAACAAGGTCGTCACAAACATTTACACACATTTCCACAATTAGCATTTTGTGCTATAAAATATAGACGCTAAATCAGTAAACATGATTTCTGAAAATGAAAAAAAAACACGCTATTTTTAAAATCAAACATGAAATTATTACATTTTTTTTAGAATTACTTCAGTTTTAAATTGGTTTTAATTTAAATATTATTCGACCATTAAATTTATTGGATATTGCTTTACGTCTCATATTTATGCAACTTGGCTAATCGAGACGAAGGGAGGGACGTAAGGGATGACGCGGGGGGACAAGGGGTGGACAGGCCCGTGCTGGTCAGAACCAGCCACAAGCATATGGGGAGGGCAAGGGTTCCCCCACGTCGTGGTCGTCTCCGTCTGTGTCATCATCCGTCCGTGTTGTCTTTGTCGTCGCCGTCGGGGAGGTAGTCAAAGGGAAGGGGAAAGTTCCCCGACGACGACCCAGAGCTCGCCATTAGTTTCAGGGAGTGAAACTCCCCTATTCACGGGCCAAACCGCGAGAAGGTATCGAGTTGGAATGACCATTAAAAACTTAAAAAACTACCTTTAGAAGGGTTTTCAAAATCAGTTGGTCAAGAGAACCTGATGAAAGAGAGTTGGGGGGGGGAGCTAGAAACTAGCGCCTCTGAATCCCCTAGTGGACTTTCGGGGAACCTCAAAACAAGGTTGTCACAAACATTTACACACATTTCCACAATTAGCATTTTGTGCTATAAAATATAGACGCTATAAATCAGTAAACATGATTTAAAAACACGCTATTTTAACATCAAACATGAAATTATTACATTTTTTTATAGAATAACTTCAGTTTTAAATTGGTTTTAATTTAAATATTATTCGACCATTAAAACTTAAAAAACTACCTCTAGAAGGGTTTTCAATAATATTTAAATAAATCGATGCTAAAAATGCTCTCTCTAAATTGAAAATAAAAATCCCAGGATGTTGTTTCGTATCGCTTTCTAAAACCAGTACGCTAAGCAATATCCAATCAATCAATCAATAAAAATGTCATAAAAATTGGCTCAATTAATGAGGAAATTGAATATAACAGGACAGATTTTCGGGTTGGGACATATAACCTCCCAGTTATAAATAATTACATTCCAATTTTTGGACAACGGTGTATACGACGACTTCTAAGTGCATAAATAAATTTCGAACAACGATGTTGAAATAACAAATATTGTTTCAACAAACCTTTGTCTTCCACAAGGAAAAATGATTTTCTAAAATAACATTTCATGTACGATTTTGCAACCCGTGAATAGCTTCTTCATTATAAAATAATAAAACATGATGCTGCTTTGGTTTGATGAATGAAGACGAAAATATGCAATTAGTGCTTGAATACAGACTCATTGAGTTGACATGAATTACAACTTAAATCAGTTATAGATTAAAGAATTAAACTCGTTGAAATGAGTTCTGTACAATTTCCTCTCCCATCTCATATCATTACGTGGTACACTGAGTCCCCATGCATAGCCATTCATTACCAAGACTTCAAAGGAAATTAGTTCACTTCATGATAATATCAAAGCTAATTTACTGTTTTGAAAACCATTTCAATGGTAGATGATGAAATGATGATAACTGTTGGGAAATTTTATAAAATGGGTAATTATAGTGTGGTCAGCCATCTTGAAAAAAAATGGCGTCCAGAAAAGGAGAATCGGTCTAGTTGAATAATTGGACTAACAACCCGCTTTGAATTAACTATCAATGGAAAATCGTAAAACATCCAAATATATGAAAATGTTAACATTAGTTGACAGAGGATGCGTCTCGATTCAAATTAAGAGCTATTCATACTTATGAATTATTTTGTCAAGCCTCTATAAATTATATCCAGAGTTCTAGCTTGACGCTACCACAAAAACATGGTAGGATCGAAGCTTTAGCGTTTGATAAAATTACACAATTTACGCTTTTTCTCCAAGAGTGTACTATTTATTACTTTTTATTGAATTTTGACACTGTTCTTGAGCACAGAAAATAATTGTTTTGATACAGCGATATTTAGGAACATTTCATCCGAACGATCTAGACACCCAACTATAGAAGATTATCAGCCGAGCTCGGATTTTTTTGTTTATTTTTCGCACAACAGGCTACAAATTTCAGAATATGTTCTAAACACTATGAAACATCTCCAGTATAAAGTAGGCCAAAATTAGTTCACCGGAAGTTGGTAAAAACAAAAGACTAACGCAAACTTGTGAAAAAACCTAAAACACACTTAAATATCTATATCTTTGTCATTTTATGGGTTAGAGTCTTGAAATTGGGTTTCTTAAAAGTTGTGAATTAACAACGTCTATTAGAATTTGCAAACAAAATATCAAAATATTGTATTTTTAAGAGTCGAAATTATAAAAAGTGTTCAAAAATTACAGTAAAAAAATGATTTTACCGCACTTTAGTTCATTTTAAATGATTTATTGTTGAAATCCCCCCAAAAAAAATTTGCATTGCTATTTACCTGTTTCTTGGCTAAAACATTGTCGCTGTAAAACTCTGGAACGTGAATTTATAGCATCGTTTTATTATTCCGATTTCGGGCGGGCTCCCGCGGCGCTAACCAGGACAAGGAAGTGTTATTTTCGGGTACCGATATAGGTAAATAGTGCATAAATCGGGAAAGGGTTTTACTTTAAGTCAATGCGGTTAGTGTGAAATATTTAGGAAGGCTTACTATTGAAGTATATTATATTTTCATTTGGGGAAAAAACGGCACCATTATACCTTTATTATGGTATTGCCGGTAATAATAAAAAATGCGATCTTTCCAATTTTAAACGGAAGGGTCTTGAAACTTATCAAATCACTGAGACACGATATTATAGCTATCGAAATACCAACACACAGTTAAGGTATATGCATCTTCTCCATGTTGCATCAAACCATATGCAATCAAAGGGTTATTGATTTTTCATAAAGGCCAATATTAGTGAAGCACCGTAATTCATGAATGTTCTATCATTTTATTTGCCGTAAATTAATATAAAAAATTTTTTACAAGAGGGGGAAACGAAGATCAAAAGTCTGAAATTTTTGTCGGTTTAAGGCATCAATGGTGGGGATTATTGAGAAGAAAAATAATTTTTTTCGTGAAAAAACTTTAAAAAAAAAAAATAAAAACACAAAAATTTTTCAATTTTTGGGAAATTTTTTATTTTGTTATTTTGGTGCAATTTTTGGTTCATTTTCTAATGCTAATCCCCAAACTACAATTGAAGATATTATTAAGCAGTTAGAAATAAAAACACGTTGACTATTGTTGACTATGAATTTAATTTATTTTGTAATAATATAAAGAACAGGGGAATAGTCCAACATGTTTTATTTCTAACAATTTTCTTGTTAAAAAAAGTCTCTTATTTAGCACATGGTATGCATTGTTAAATTTATCAATTTTTCCCCACCTATACAAAAACCCAGCCACTAGGTCAACCAAAACAAAGCATGACTTATTTGAAAGGGTCTTGCTTATGTCACCTAAATAAATGAAAACGTTTAAAAAATAAAATACAGACATATATTTAGTAAATCAATTATAGCATTTCCAGCATGCAATAGGCCCTACAGTTATGAACAATTTTTTTTGAGTCACCAACCAGACTATCTAAAACCCAACAAAAACCTAAAAAATTTAATTAGAAATAAAGGAGCACTAAAACTAAAATAAAATGGCAGGGAAACACATTAAAAAAAGTTGAACAAGAAATGTATTATTTATTATTTCAACGTGGTTGATAATTAGTAAAAAGCCCCAAAACCCAACGCCAAGGAGTCAACCAAAAATGGGGCCTTTTTAAAACCAAAATGGGGTCTTTTTTGTTTGTGGAAAGGTTAAACCACCAGAGTTCAAGCGTATTGTCTGTCAAAAATTTAATACGAGCATACTAAGAGAGAAAAATACTTTTGTGGAAAGACATAACCTAGAGTTCATGCGTACTACGAGCAAAGCATAGATATGATGCGATAGTATATTATGACGAGAGAACCCAAACAGAAGCTAGAAGTCTTTAATGGTGTGGTAGGTCTTGTTGACGGAAAATACACAGGGCGATGTCATCACAGTCAGGACACATGTAGCTAGTTTTCCTTTCCGACTGCCATGCTTTGCATACTACACATCTACGCGAAGGTGTTGCTCATTGCCAGTAGGAGGAATCTTTCTCAACGAAAGGCCGGTCCTTGCAAACGAAGCGTTGAAGGGCCCACGTCTTTCTGCAGTGTGCCATTCAGACGGGACATGATGTTTTTGGGTTCCAAAGTCCGCAGTTACCGTTTCTTGGAACTCCAAATAAACTAGTTTTTTCAGGCGAAGCACCCGCCAGTCGATATATTGGGACATTTTTTGTACAAGTTGAAACAAGCTTTTCAATATTGGTCCGGATATTGGGTGAAACTTTCAAAAAACTGGGTATACATAAATTAGGCGATTTTTTATAACGTGAATCAAAATTTTTTCTTAGTACTTTGTAGATTAGAAAAGACACAATTTCTCAAGTAATTTGAATTAAAAGTTCCCCAAATCGATTCAACGATTTGACAATTGCGCAAACGAACACACACATACAGATAGTTAGTAAGTCATACACATATTAATAATGACCGACAGTGTTGGCTCGGGCGCTTAAGCGCTCGACTCTGATTCGGAGGGTCCCGGGTTCGAATCCCGTCGAGACCGGCAATCCTGATGAAGGTTTATTCCGAGGTTTTCCTCAGTCGTTAAGGGAAGCAAGGGATGAGTCCTCTAAAATAGCCCTCGGGGCCCTCCCTTCACAATTTCCCTATCCGCACATACCTAGTTCACCCGAAGAGGGGCCAATTGCACACTATAACAGGTTTCCCACGATAAAAAAATTTTTATGGCACTATATGCGAGTCCAGGTTTTTTAGTTCGAGTCGAGTCCGAAAAAAAAAACTCGAGTATCGAGTCCAAATTCGGGGGCGAGTACTTCGTTTAATTTCAAAATTTCACTATATTTATTATTTACAATATGAACAATACTAATTTTATTTATTGATGTTTGTCTAAATGTCGGCACCCAAACGTGAAGACAGAGTTTCCATCCAATTCATTTTTAAATGTAAAATTCTCTCTAAATCATTTTAATGGTCAAGCATCAAGCACAAATATTAGGGCTAGGCTATGAATTCGTAAGTGATATTACATGACAATGTTGAAACTAACATAATAGTGACGAATTTTTTTTATTTTTGCCCAAAAATAGTTCAAAACTTCCAAAAAGAATATAAATTTGTATCAAAAGACCCAGGTTCCTATTATGGTAAGTAGTCAGCATTTGGTTTAAAGGGGGCGCCACAAATAATAGGCCTAAAACGATTTTACGTAACAGTGCGCGACCCGGCACCTCCACCAAAATCATTAATAATACCACACACTCGATAGAAAATAATTATCTTCTTTAAAGGGAAGAACTATTTCATTGTCTCTACTATTAGTATTAATCAGAGGAGTGTTTTTTTTAAAGTAAATTATTATCCTTCCATGCACGGCATAATTAGGAAAAAACCAGGACACTCTCCCCAAAATTGCAAACCGGTACAAATATGTCATTTTAATGATTCTCTCGGGGACACCGGTACAAGTGTTCTAAAAACGCTACTGTACTGGTCCAAACCGGTACGTCTGGTCACCTTATACTTATACTGAGCTGCAGAAGGTGTTAAGTATTAGTATACCTGCTTCTACATTTAGACAGTCGAACGCGAAGCCATCTCTAGAATCAATTTATTTTTTATGATAAAAAAAATTTGGGAAAAAAGCAAGTTTCCTTTATTAGCAGACTGGGCCCGTCCGATTGAAAGACTGCCTCATATATATAATAACATTTTCATTGTGCCGCTGCCATAGTAAATATTAATGTAAAAATACATCCTTAGACAAAAAAAAATATAATTAACCCATATTGGTCATTGAAAACTAAAAAACAAAATAAAAAGTATAATTAAAAAATAGGGATAAGTTCCATTTTAACCATTTCAATATAACATCGCACTAGTACATAATATTATGGGTTTAGGGTTTAAAAAACCATTTAAAAAAAGGAAAGTTTAACTACCCGCCCCTAACTACATTTTTTTTAAGAAGTTTTTTTAAAAAACGAAAAATACTTCATACCGCAAAAAATTTCGGCGCCCTTGAACTGATAACTTAACATTATTATAAAAGTCTTTTCCTTATGCTCGTATGAGAAAAGGTTATTTTTCAAAAGTTGGGGATTATTTTTTGAAAATGAACCAAAAATTGCACCAAAATAACAAAATAGAAAATTCCCAAAAATTGAAAAATTTTTTGTTTTTTTTTTTTATTCTTTAAAGTTTTCACGAAAAAAAAATTTAAATTTTTCTTCTCAATATCCCCACCATTGATGCCTTAAACCCACAAAAAAATTTTAGACTTTGATCTTCGTCCGCCATCTTGTTAAAAAAATATTTAGTATTATTACGGGAAATAAAAGGGTGGAACATTCCATGAATTACGGTGCTTCACTAATATTGGCCTATTATGACAATCAATAACCCTAGATGGCATATGGTTTGATGCAACATGGAGAAGATAACATATACCTTTATAAATGGGGGTTTGGTATTTCGATAGCTATAATATCGTGGTCTCAGTGATTTGATAAGTTTCAAGAAAACCCTTCCGTTAAACATTGGAAAGATCGCATTTTTTTATTAATTACCGGCAATACCATAATAAAGGATATGTGCCGTTTTCTCAAATGAAAATATAATATACTTCAATAGTAAGCCTTCCTAAATATTTCTACACTAACCCCATTTACTTAAAGTAAACCATTTCCGATTTAATGCACTATTACCTATATCGGTACCCCGAAAATAACACTTCCTTGTGGCCTGGTTAGCGCCCCCGGGAGCTGCCACCGAAAACTCGGGAATAATAAAAACGATGCTATGAAGTTCACGTTCCAGAGTTCGACCAGCGACAATGTTTAGCCCAAAGAAACAGGCTAAATAGCAATGCAAATATTTTTTTGGTATTTCAACAATAAATGCATTTAAAATTTAACTAAAGTGCCGGTAAAATCATTTTTTTCTGTAATTTTGACACTTTTTATTAATTTGCGACTCTTAAAATACAATATTTTGATATTTTTTTTGCAAATTCTAATAGACGTTGTTAATTCACAACTTTTAAGACCAATTTCAAGACTCTAACCCAAAATGGGCAAAGATATAGATATTTAAGTGTGTTTTAGGTTTTTTTTTTACAAGTTTGCGTTAGTCTTTTTTTTTGACCAACTTCCGGGTGAACTAATTTTGGCCTACTTTATATGGGAGATGTGTCATAGTGTTGAGAACATATTCTGAAATTTGTAGCCGTTGTGCGAAAAATAAACAAAATTCTACAGTTTTAAGAGCTAGCCGTTTGATAATCTTCAGCTAAACGATTGTATCCTTGATGTCATCTACCTTCGAGTGGCAGGACTATTTACAACAATACAAATAATTGACAAAAACAACCACAGCTGTCTAGATGGATAATAGGTCTATTACACCAGGTCTGCCGCCAACTGGCTCTAGTTTTAAATTACAATCAGAAGTGACCAGAACGAATGTACGCATGCGCATACTAGGAAAACGCTTTAGCCCCGCCGCGTTTTTGGATGAGCGTAATGGGCATTGAGCTGCCATGTTTTATGCGGATTTTCTGTCGTTCTGTGAACAAATTATTACTAAGTCGAAATTTTTTTAAATTAAATTAAATTAAATAAAAAATTAACTTCATTTTTTTTTATTTTTTTATTAATCATAATTTTTAAAAAAGAAAAAAATCGTTACATTGCGATTTTCATAAGAAATAATTATTCGGATAAAATTTTACACGAATATATTAATATATAAAATTGAGGTTCTGTGAAAAAATCATTGCAATAGGAAATAAAGCATGTAGGAGTTATAAGTCAAAGAATTGTTTAAAAAAAGAAAAAAACATGTAAAATTTCGATTTTCATGAGAATTAATTTTTTGATTGCGCTCAAATTTCACACGAATATCTTAATTCGTGAAATTAAGGTTCTGTGAAAAAATCATTAAAATCGGATTTAGCATGTAGGTGTTATAAGTCGAACAAATTTTTTAAAAATCGTAAAAAATCGTAAAATTGCGATTTTCATAAGAAATAATTTTCCGATTGCGCTCAAAAACGTGGCAGTTCTAAGTTCAGAGATTTCAAAGGCCTCCATAAAATTTCATCGCAATTGGAGTATCGGATTAGCCAGAATCGTGTTAACAAACACACAATAATACTAACAGAAAAAAAGAGATTTTTTTCTCCAGTGTAGTGAAATGGAATCTTCGCTTCGCTCATCCAAAAAATCCAACCCGCGATTGCAGTCGGCAGTTCAGAACATTCTCCATCCAAGGAATTGTAGTCAACTGAGACTAAAGATTTTCAGTGTCTGACTCGGGCGCCGATGGGTGCGTCAGGTTGGCCATCTTGCTAAACGCACGAAAACAAAAACCGCGCGCGTCGGGTGCGGTCGATCACGTGATTGAGACGAATCAATCAGTGATTGTTAGTTGAAGTGGTGGAGGTATTGATTGATAGATGAAAAGTTATGTAAAACGTCTCAATTTCCTTAACCACAAACAGACAAAGGGTTTGCTACGAGCTTTGAATTTCAGCCACATTTGAGAGGGGGTAAAAGATTCGATGACCTGATTCTAGTGTGGTTAAAAACAGTTTTTTTTCGAAAGGTTGCGCACTGTGGGGTACCACATTTACCACACATGTTGGAAATGTATGTTCTTAAAAGCTCATAAATGTATACTGTAACATCTACAATACCCACAATATGTAATATCTAACAGAACATCTACCAACCAATAATACTATACTATGCAGACAAATACCATGCAAACCCAATACATGTCATCGGATTGTTTGTTGGTGCAAGGGGGACAATCCCAAAGTTTTTTGTTGATTTTTGCAATACTTTTAAATAAGCAAAACACTCATACAAGACGTTTTGATGGTGGCATTAAAAGGTTCCATTTCTATTCTAAGGAATCACCTTTATGGTCTAAACATGTACTTATTTTGTAATTGTATTATTATTACTCATTTCTTATATTGTATTTGAATTTTAAACCTATTTTTTAATTGCTGTTAATCAATGAATGTTATTTTTATTCTGTGTCCTTGTGGCAATTGTATCTGTACAACAGAGTTTGTTTTGCTTCAAAAATAAAAGTTTTCTCTCCATTATACAGAATTTTCATTTGAACTAAAACTCCCCAATGTTGACTCAATTTTCTGAAAACATCTCTTATAAGTAAACAAAAAGAAGAACATTTAAAAAAAAACTCTGGAGTATTTTTATTGTTGAATAAGGGATGCAGAAAAAGCGTGCCTGGCGGCCCTTGGCTGCGTTTTGAGAGCTGCCAAGTGCCCGTGTCCGCGGGGAAAGAACGCGATAACGACCTTACGAAAAACTGTCTGAAATTGACTTTCCCCCATAGTTAGATTCACAGAAAAGAGACGCGAATCACTGATACGCACGAAAACCCCGCCACCAAAAAACACATTTCAGTCATTTTATTCGTTTCCAGTTCTCGAGGAGTCAACACAAAGCTACTCACAAACCGAACGGAATAAAGCTCTAGGTTTAAGAACTTGTTTAGGCAAATTCTTGATTGCTGGCCCATGACACAGTGTCACACTAACAAGTTATTATGAATTAATAGTAAATAAATAAATAAATTGATTCTCACAATTTTGGATTTCGTTAAAAAGACTAAAATGTACCATTATCCACGATGATTTTAGTCTGATTCTCACAAAATATTAATCTACGACTGATGAACCGTACATGTAAGCTGTAAAGTTTCATACACGTCCGATGCTTCCTGGTTGAAAGTGTACGATATTGCCAACTGCCAACTGTGGCTTATTGTTTTGTGTATACTAAAGATTGTACAATCGAAAGAACCCCCAAAAAAATTTAGCTCGGGTGTTTTTTGTTTTTTTTTCTGTTTGTTCGCTCTCTACCGGGCAAACGGCATATGCGATCTTGATGAAAATATGAGGGGACCTTCGAAATCTCTGAACTTAGACTTGCCACGTTTTTGGGTACAATCAAAGAAATATTTCTCATGAATATCGTTTTTTACAAAAAAAAATCGATTTTTAGTGCGATATTTTCGTGATATTTGGGCAGATTCTGACCCAAACGGGTGGGGCTACAAAGTTAATAGTTTACATGCACGTTAAGGTAATGGTGGTGTATTGCTTTTTGAAAGAAAAGGTTTAAAAAGTTAGCCAGAATCCATAGAAATAAAGGTTTTAATCTGTGTTTTTTTGAGGTTTATAAATAACATAATTTAAAGAGTAACAATAGAAACTTGACAACAATCACCTACAATGCTTCAAAAAGCACTTGCAAAGGAAAAGTTGTCCCCGCAAACTAAAAACTTACAAAAAAGCTCATCCATCAACGCGATTAAAAAAAGCGTTTGCGAAGCTTCCTAGTAATATAAAAATACTAGACATTCACCTTTAGTGATGGAAACCTCGGAACATAATGAGTTGCAATAAATGATTTAGTTCTAATTTCGGGGGTTGAGTGATTGAATGACGCAATTATTTTAAGTGTTAATAGCCTATCAAAACAGTAGAAGGACGTCATAAATGATTTTGAAAAAATACTAGAAGAAGAGCAAACGAAAATTGTCATTTAGAGGCAACCATTGTTTTACAGAGGGTCTATATTTTGATAAAGCCAACAAAAGAATCTATTTTATGTTTTCCAGAAAGACTGCTTTTTGTGGGTCGATTTTGCGAGTTTTTGAGATTTTTAAAGATAATGAAGAAATTACAGAAATATAAATATTGATTAAAAACCTCATATTTTCCAGATTTATTTATTTTCATGGCCCACAGTTTTACAAACAAGTACGCACCTGTGACACATTAACAGTTTGCCAGATGGTCACTATTTTTCAGCGAAACAACACAGGCATTCTAACAGCAAAAAAACTTCCTGACTGCCCGAAAAATGTTGTCCAACAAATGGAGCAAAAACTGACAAAATATCTATGAACGATCTTTCTGATTTATGTAATAATGGGAAACTGCAATGAGGCGAAAACCCCTGAATTCAGGCCAGCTTATTGGCCGATATTTCATCCAATCCATTAGAGAAACCGGTCGGCCGGACGCTATGCTTGGACTCACAGAAGAATATATGTGAGGGCAATAACGCCAGATTGAAGAAAACGAATGATATAATGGCGGTGGGCGATGGTTCTTTATCATTACAATTTCACCTTCAAGACAGATTTTCAGTCACTCTACATTATTAAGGAATACACGCTGTTTTTTTTTTAAATTTGTTTTTCTAAACAAATTATATTTTCTTATTGATTATTTGAGTGAGGGTGAAAACAGAATAACACACGATTTAGCAACGAGGTGCGAAATAATTTGTATAATAATTGTCCATGGAAAAAAACTATTTCCAGTTTAGTAAGTAGGTATAGATATAAATTATATGATGTTTAACCTTGGTGTATATATAAATATTTTAATTCTTAATAATATTATAAGTTTTAGTTAATTATAAATACCTAACAAGGATGGTGTGGGTCTTCTTAAAAGAACTGATCATTTTGGATTGACATAATAATTGTCATATTTAAAAAAAAATCATTGTCATTTCACATTCAAATATATTAACTTATAAAAAGAATTTTATGTAAACGCTTTTATTGTTATTTTGAAAAAGATGTATTAAAAAAAAAAAAATTGTTGTTTTTTTAATGCATTTTTGAAAATTTTAATTTTCAAACTTTTTACTTAACGGTAGTTCTTTGTTGTGTTCAATCTATTTTATTAGATTTATTTGTTGCCCTTTTCTAAATTAGTTTTTTTAACTGAATAAAAAACGTTAAAAAAATAAATAAATAAAAAATAAAAAAATAAAAAAATAAAAAAAAAATATAAGTAAAATAGTTTAATTTTTTTTAAGATTAAGTAAAAAAAACTTTTTCCTTAATATTAGGGGGAAAGGGTAAAAATAAATAAAAAATAAATAAAAAAAAAATTAAAAAAAGAAAAAAAAAAATAAAAAAAAATAAAAAAAAAATATAGTAAATGTTTAATTTTTTTAAGATTAAGGTAAAACTATTGTTTAAATTTTGGGGGGGCAAAAGGCCCCCCTATAGAAGCATCATTGCGCTTTATGTTTCCGTCCGTCCCCTGTGCGCGAGTCACCGATCGACATGCGCGACATGCGAAAAAAATGACATATTTTTTTGGGTGGCCCTGGGAGTTTGAAAATCATGACCCGGCGCCGCCACCATTTTAATGCAAATGTTACCTTTTTTGTGCTTTTTTTTGGGAGAAAATTTTTTTTAACCCCAAACAAAAAAATTTGTAAAACCGAGTGTAAAGGGGGTTTTAAAGGTCGCCGAAAAAAAAAAACCCAAAATCAAATGCCCACTAAGACATTGGAAATAGCATTCCCAAAATTTTTGCATGAAGTTAATAACTTAATAAAGAACTTTCTATTGATATTACATTTGGGTTTTGGAAAAATAGGTCAAAAAAAAAGTCCAATGCGAGAAAAGGTAAAAACTGAAAAATGGAAAAATCGCTTTTTTTAGTTACCAAATTACCTGTCTTTCAATTTTTGGCGATTGGTTCGTTAAAACGTTATAAATAGGAAAATTTTGCTTAAAAAAAAATTGTACACTTTAAAAAAATTTCACGAATTTGACAAAAAAAGAAAATAACGGGATTCACGAATTTTTTTTTAAAACACCAATGAAGATTTAGAATACCGAGGGGAGTCATAATTGATTCTTCATTAAGTTCATGTGAATATGATTCCAAATTATTAACCTTTTTAAACCGAAAAAAAAAAAAAACTACTCTAACTCCTCCAGCCTGTCTCAGTGCCCCCTTTAATGACCCGGTACCCCACCAAACGAAAAAGAACAGGATGAAATAAAAATGTTTTTACGTTACCTCCGTCGTAACAACTTTTTTTTTGAAATAAATCTTTTTTTTTGGGGTATTCACAGAGAAAAATTTTTAATTGACATCCCAAAACACCCCTTTATCATAAAATTTTTAAATACATTGCAGAAGTTCCAAAAAAAATTTTAAAATAATTAAAAAAATATTCCAAATAGGGATATGTATCGAAATATCGTTTTCTTTGCCCAGCCCTATTTTTGGGGGCCTAACCGTCGGGTTATTAAACCCTGTTGATATTCCATTCCATTGTGAGAAAGCGCCCAGTTGCGACCAAACCCGAGCCAAGATAGCTCATAACACGGGTGAGATGGGTTTTCGTGGCTAGGGGTTGGGGAAAGGGGGGGGGGGGGGGGGGGGAATTGTTTCTGTAAGGGGGCCACAAAACAGATTGATGTGAAGACACCCCCAAGTTAAAAGCCACTTTTGAAAACCAAAGTTTTGGGGGGGGGGGGTAACGGGTGGGGTGAGTGGTATAGGGTCAATGGGTGCAAAAAGAAAAAATTCTTCGGCTGCGGGGTTAAGTATTTTGAAATGTGATCGCTTCAGCAAAATATTGTAGCTATGAACCCACGGAATTAAACAGGAAAATATTTTGCAAAAAAGGGGCAAAAAAACCCCAAAAACTTTTTTTTTACCCTGACTAAGCAAATACTCATTTAAAATGCCGTTTAAAAAACATATCTTGTAACTGTGTTTTTAACGGAATTTTTTGAATTTTTTTTTATCCTGAAATTGCGAAAAATTGGTTTTTGGGGGAAATTTTTTAAACGGCTTAGCCTGTTTCTTTTTAGTCCGATACTAAGCAAGTACCAATCAAAATCCCCCTTTAAACATCGTGCTAAAAACTGTCCCAAATATACCCTCAAACACGCAAAAATAGCTTTCCCAAAAAATCACCCCCCCATCTTGGTAATAGAAATTTTTTGACCGAACTACTTGCCCAAATTACAAAAAAAATTAGAGAATTTACAGAAAAGGCTGCGAGTACGTAAATAATGGTAAATTTTTTTTTGATCAAAATCCTCCAAGGCCGGGGGGCAAAAAGATGCCCCCCAGGTTATTTTTTTGGGGATTTTTTGCCAATGGGACCAGCTCTAGAAATATCATTTTTTCAACTTTTGGGAGTCATGGGGGCCCCCAAATTTTTTCTGTAATTGCAAAATTCATCTATTCCCTAAAATAAAATATTTTTTTTTGAGTCTAGCGGTTAAAATCCCCTTTTAAAAAGCGTAAGTGTCTAGGTATTTGAGAACTTCAAAAGGGGGTGGGGTTAAGAAAAAAAAGTACAATTGAGTCATTTACTAGAAAATGGGGGGAGGGGGAAAAGGGGGGGGAGGGGGACGGGGCTTCTTGCGAAACTAAGAGAAAATTTCCTCACAGTAGGGGGATTTTCTCCATTATACAGGGGGTTTCTCCAAAGTGCACCTATTACTTACAAATCTAACTTGGCCTCCGACAACAAATTTCAGAACCTAAAAAGTCGATATTGACAGATAGATAGAGCCAAAATATTTACAGCTATATGGCTGACCCCAGTCATTGGGCCCCGGGGTCAATTAGAAGCCATCTTGATGGTCTTTTTTATGTTAAATTAGGTTGAAACGATTTGAAGTACAAAAATTTTTTTTGATGGCTGTCGGTGACAGGTGAGCTAATAAACATTTTCACCCAAAATTCTAAATTTCCCTTTTGCAATAACTTCTTATTGTTTTGTTTGTGTTCCCATCTACACAAATAAACCTAAATCCAAAAAAATCCATTGGAAAATTTTTTTGATCTAAGGGCCACTTTTATGGGTTTACAAGGGAGTGCAGGTGCAGTTGTGCGAGCCCACAAATTCGCTTTGTTTTTTTTCTCCGTAGATTAAAAAAAGGGGAAGAATTTTTTTCAAATCTCGTACAATGTTTGTTTGCTCTTCATCGGTCAAATCAAACATCTTATCCAATCCCGAACAAATAATTCTATCGATAACTTCCGAAATCTCTAAACTAAGTCATTCCACGTGTGATATAGTACAATCAAAAAAAATATTTCTAAAAATCGCACTCGAATTCGAATGTAGTAATTCTGGGGTAGATCAAATAAGCCCTCCCCCAACGCAAAGCGGCCTTAACTAGAGTGAGGCTCACCTCCCCTTTTGGAATGTAGGGCGCTGGGCCCCACAACACTGGCGTGCGGTACCGGGAGGCCCGTCTGAAACAACAACAAAAAAAAAAATATTGTTTAAAAACTATCAAATTAAAGGGGAAATTTGATAAATAGATTTTTTTTCTCGATTTGGGTAAACAGGAAACCTCTGTAGGGGGAATTTTTAATATTTAATACAATTTAGAAAAAAAACCAATTAATTTAATAAAATTTAATTAAATTTTGAAATTAAAAATAAAAACTCCGATCGGGATGGATTTTGTAATTTTGAATTTTTTAAATATTAAATGATTCTTATTCCCGGCTTATCCCCAAAGGTGGGTGAATGTTGCCTTAGTTCGGACCCCCTATGGGGATATCGGAAAAATGTTTTAATGTTTGATGATACAAACCAAATATTTAAAGATTTTAATGATCATCAAATTATTTTGTGACCCACCCCATCGTTTTCTCTGTATATTCGGTCAGTAAGATGGTCATTCGGTCAATTTTAGTGAATCTTAAAAAATTTTCTGATATCCCCCCCGGGTTTTGCCCTTTTATAGTTTAAGGAGGAATTTCAAGAACATAAACGTGCCGTCGGGTTTCTTTAGGTCTCTGCTTCCAAAGCAAAATCCAGGGTTTTTTAGTCCCCCTTTTGACAGAAGGTTAAGTAAACGGGTCTTGGAGCCGTCCTAGAAAGTCAAACATAAAACATTCTAAAAGTGGTTCGAATCAGCCTTGTTGATTCTGGCGCTGTCCCCGGGGGGAATCGGTCCAGCTCAATGACGGTGTTTCCTACTTAAAATTGCCGGCTCTATAGTTGCCGTCGATGGTGTCGGCGCCCACAGGTTTTGGTCGATCTCTTTTAAATTTAATTCCCCCATGAACAGGGGTTCTGTGACTGCATGAGCGGATGACTCTAAATACGAATTTATTTATTTTTTTATAAGCGTATGTAAGATTTAACTTCCGACCACATGCCCACTGAGGGGTCGAAACTTATTTAACACACACCGAAACTAAAACTCCGTGAGGGGTAGGTTACAAAAACCCACCCTGAATCGAGCGAACTTACGTGGTA
The DNA here is from genome assembly GCA_024449915.1 of Sweltsa coloradensis. Lineage (NCBI taxonomy): Eukaryota > Metazoa > Arthropoda > Insecta > Plecoptera > Chloroperlidae > Sweltsa > Sweltsa coloradensis. The sequence goes on from JAMZAV010006358.1 coordinate 20,314, forward strand.
TAAATAGTTTACTAAGTTTTTGACTACAGCGAAACCCTGCATAAAAATTTTTAAATTTAAATTATTTTCGGGCTAGGGATGTTTGCAAAATATATACCCACAGCAGACTCTAGTAAATTTGATTTTTGAATGAATACGAACTCGCTTACGCAAACCGCATGCATTTATATAGGATGGGGGGATAATGCGGCTTTTACGGTTTAAATTTAGGGTTTCAAGGGGCAATTAGATGTTCTAAAATTTTAATAAAACAATTTCACTAAATAATCGTTGTAACATAAAGTCGCTGTAAAAAGTTTGAATTTTGTATTTTCCCATAGAACCAGTTCCACGTACGAAAAATTTGTGTTATATTCGTAAAACCCACAACCTTAAAATCGCACTTTTGGTAGACAAAATTTTTTTTAAAAGTGTCAAGAGGGAATAGGGGGCAAATTGTTGACGGTTGGCAAATACTCTTCGCTCGGCCGGGAAAAAACCACATATTTATGAAACTTTACGATTACATAGTATAAAACATGAAGCATTTGGACAGCCCCCCAGTCGTGTTTTCAAATCCAGGACATTTTAGAAAATGGTTTTTTGAAGCAAAATCATAAATCCCCCCCCCCCCAATTTTTTTTTTTTTTAAGTTATTTTATGAAGAGTGGACTGTAAACCCATATTCTGCGTCCCCTGCATAAACCCAATTTCCAAAACATCAAGTCCCAAAGCTGAAACAAAACCCGATCGCTCTTCAAAGAACGACATTTTGCGCGTTCCGACTATTTTGGCCCCCCTGATTTGTGGTCATTGGTAATAGCAGTAGTACTACAGAACACTCAACGAAAAAAAATAAACAAAAAATAAAAAACAGGAAAAAATACCCTACTTTCCCTTTCCAAAGGGTTAAAAATCCAATCAAAATTTTTATTTTTTTATATAAACTTAATAAGAGAACGGGGTACCCTTTATTTTGTGATATTTTAGTACGAAAGAAAAACGAACCAAATACATACGGCGAAAGGGTACGTACGGCAATAGGCACCAAAAATGTTAATGATGTCACGTAGTACGTCAGCGTCCCAAAACATTCCCCCAAATTTCCCCATTTTCCCGTAATAAAGACATTTTTGAAGACGAACGATGACGCTAATGAATTTTAAAAAAAATTAAAAATACTTATTCAGAAACGCCCTTGTAGGAAAACTTAAAAAGGATAAATTAAGTAAGTAGAAAACTAGCTCGTACCAAAAAGAGGTAGAATTGCTAAGGTAGGTCTATTGGGTATAATACACATTTCGTAAGGGGAATGGTTAATGGGGTTTTAAAAAAAAAGTTACGCTTCTACGCAATTAGGTTACAAGCACTGTTTTCAATATTGGTTAGGTGAAATTTAGAAATCTTATGCATCACTTTAAAAACCATTTCAATTTATACGTTACACTTTTGCAGTAGTGTTGCTAGAAGCACCTTGTATTGTTTTCTTGGCTCCACGCCCGACCTATTTTTTTCGGAAAATTTCCATCTTCTTAAATATTAACATAATCATGTTTTGTTAATTATTATTATTATTTATCAATAACAATTAAGACATGTGTTCTAAGATGATCAAATTGCGCTGGTGACTGGTTGTGCTGAAAAAATGTCAATTTCCAAGCTTCAGCTGTTGATCACTTGTCAGTGTTCGATACTGTGGTCTGTACAAGTGTTAGGCCAAGTAGACCTACATGAATAAATGCATTCTTTTCATGAATAATATATGGAGGACAACATAAAAAATGTATTTTTTTGCGGGAAAATTTTCCAAATTAAATCATTCCGGAAAACGCTCATCCTATAAGCTCCTGTAGGGAAAAATACTATATATTTAATAGGGGCCTTCATCAACAATGACGACGCCCTTTACCAAAGTTTCCATGCTAATTCGTCATTCACCCCCCCCCCCCCCCCCCCCCCCCCTCCTTTCCAATTATCAAATACGCTATTGTCATCAAGAAATAAAAAGCAGAAATTTCCCCCGTTTACACAAACAGCTTAAACTATTTCTAAACAAGTGTAAATCCTATGAAGCTCCAGTTTCCCAGAACGACGTCTTAGCGGCTGTGGGATCTATATCGATATCTTTGGGTAGCGTGTTCCGGTAACCGAGACATTTACCCGGGCCCGAAGAAAAAAAACAATAAAACGAAGAGGGAAACAAACAGTGACGGGTTCGTTCCTTTTTGATGGGAATAAAAATCACCGATCGTTAAAACGAACGGTCAGAGGGACGGAAGCCATGTTGGCTTGGCACACAACACAACAACAGCCACAACGATGACAAGAACAACATACTCACGATGTCGACCGCATTAACCCCTTCAGTTCGGTGTCCATTATAATGAACATAACAGTTTTGATTTTTTTAAAATGTAAATTACAGATTTTTCAATTTAATTTAACCAATTTTTTTTTAAATTGTGAAATTCAAATTGAGGTTTCTTTTCTCATTTCAATAGAACAAATAGTAATTTTTTTATAGAAGATTGAAATTATCAATCTGTAAAACGGGCAAAACCCATCCCCCCCAACCCCCTCCCGAAAATTAATATATATTTCTAGTACTGTTGGTATTTGAGATACAAAAAATCCAAAAAATTTCCATAATTCTTTAAAAATTTCAATAAAAAAATATATATTTAAAAAAGAAAAAAATACGGAATGGTTATTTTTAGCTAAAAAATGCCAAATTTGAGCAAATTCAATTCAGGTCTCAATTTAGGCCCTTTGACTACGAAACAGCTCAAAACCGGCTGGAGAATATGTTATTATCAAAGCTCAAAACTAACCCATATTACAAAAAACACGCTCCACCATTCTTTTTAGTACATAATTCTAATCCGGTATGTCCCTATTCTTCTTGGCGACCCATGCATAGCTATGGAGTGAAGCAATCGATGTTCATCAAATCCGGTATGTCCCTACTCTTTTTTGGCGACCCATGCATAGCTATGGAGTGAAGCAATCGACGTTCAAACATAAGAAATTAAAGTATAAATTTACCCCATAAAAAATCAGTAGCCTAATTAATTTTCACTGTGCGATGTCAGTAAAACCGTTTTTGAACGATTCTATTTTTTGTAAGTGTAAAATATAAAATGATATAAATAACACCAAGAATATAATTATTCTACTGTGAACAGAAACTTATTGAGACGAAGCCTAGGACTACGACAGCACAGTAGACCAGTCGAGAAATCCAAATATATGCTTAACTTTAACTTTAATAACTTTAATCACCTTGACTGGTACATTGCATAAGTATAACTCTTTTTAGAGAAAGTGAATAGCCTAGCCTATGATAAAGAGTAATACATTGTTAACAATTCAAATTGTCAACAGTCACAACAAATAGCAGTTTCCTAAAGGTTTTTTCTGTGGTCCCGGGAGCTTAATTGGTAGAGCTATGGCACGTTAAGCCGGGGTTCTGGGTTCGAACCCCCGTCGGGGCAAACTTTTTCGACAACTGCTATCAATCAATAACTATGGTCCTTAAAGTGGGCTTATGCTTAAAAACCCTTATTCAATTAAATATACATTAAAATATACATGTCATAATTTCATGATATCTTCCCTTCTATTTCTATACATAATACTTATTTTTGTATTGAATTGTTTATTTATATTAAATTATATTCATGAAAATACATAGTAGTTTCAGGAGTGTGAAGGAAAGTTGAGTGTAAAGCTATAGGTGGGTATTTGTATGTTCGGGCCGCACTAGATAGATTCGCACACTAGAAGGTATTCATTGATGGGGTAGAAGCAATGCTTTTTAAGAATAAATGATTTCAATGTATATTTAAAAGAGTCTAGTGATGTATATTTTTAAGGAGCTAAAAACCCCAAAAATTATTTTTTACCACGTGATCTATAGCACAATACTTCACTAAAATGACAGTTTAAAAAATTATATCATGTAACTGTGATTTAACACGAATTTTTTATTTTTTTTGATCCAGAAATTTGCGAAAATTGGAGTTTTGGGAAATTTTTAAAATCGGCTTTAACCTGCTTCTTTCTTGTCCACCCTAGATACTAGAGCATAGTACCAATCTAAAATGCCCCTTTATAACATTTGTGTCCCTTTAAACTGTGCCCAATATACCCTCAAACACGCAAAAATATGCATTCCAAAATCACACCCCATCTTGGTAATCAGCATATTTTGACCGAACTACTTGCCCAAATTACAAAACAAAATATAGAGAATTTACAGAAAAGGTGTAGAGTACTGTCAAAAATGGCCAATATTTTTTTGGATCAAAATCCTCCAAGGTCACGGGCATAAAAATCGTCCCCCTGTTATATCTTATGGGAGATTTTTGCCGAGGGACCTAGCTCGAAAAAAGTCATGTTGACAATTTTTTTGGGGGGTCATGGTGGCCCCAATAATTTTTCTGTTGATTGCTAAATTCATTACTAGTTAGCCCGAATGAAATATATTTTTTGAGTTTTGCGGTTAAATACCCCTTTAATATCTGGGGTATATGATTGAAGATTGTTAGACATTGGTAATGAGGTCCTTTGGAGAAACGCGTTGTATTGTGAGTTGGTACATGAATTTTTGATTGCGATCGTGTATCATGGTCATAAATAGTTGAGTTTAATTTAAGAGGTGAGGGTTTGGATTTGACAAAGACTGCTGCAAGTTGTATCAAAGTACTTGCTAAGGTCAAGATTTTTTGGTAGGAAAATAATTTCTACACGGGGTTACGCCAAGAAGAATCAATGAAATCAATGTTAGCGGCAAAATGAAAAAAGAAAAAAGAAAGAAAATAAAAATTGAATAGAACATTCTTAATACCAATCACTCTTACCCACCTTTTCACCAGGTTTTGTTCACTTCATTTCTCTTTATTTTACCCCTACTTTGTGTATTTCTTAATCCCCCTAATTGTTTCTAATTAGTAAGTTTTTGTGTTCCTTAATGTTATCAGATTTGAACTTTATTTTGTAGCTGTTGTCCTACTTGTTATTGAATTTAAAAACGTCATAAATGTTATTATAAAACATGCACAACACAGCTTTTATTATAAAGAAAAATAAAGCAAAATTACGTCAGGTTTCAAATTTAAAATCCTAAAAAACTCTGAAATGAAAGATGATTGTAAGAAAAATTAATACAAACATCTTTTCAAATCTTATCTTAGACAGAAAAAAATGAATTCATTAAATAAGATAAAACCTTACAAATACTTCTTCTGTGGGAATAATAAAGACCCCCCCCCCCCCCTTCCGATCAAAACATCCATAGTAAAATTTCCAAAAGCCTCGTTTTACACACGACTTTCATTTCGATGCAAATTCAATTTATACAATAAGACTCAATTACAACAAGGATTACCAAATTTTAATTGATTAGAAAGACGACGAGCGAGAATGCTACACTCTATGCTCGTAGTGTGGCGTGCAGTGGACACCATTAATTACCCCCCCCCCCCAACCCTCCTGGTGTTTGGGGGGGGGGGGGTTCACGCGAAGCTTCCATTAGAGCAGTTAAACATGGCAAAACAAAAGAGTGTTAACAATAAAGTGTAATATGTTTTGTTTTTTTAAAAAAGTAGGCCAAAATTTAGATATTTCAACACATTTGGAAATAGCGTGTTGAATTTGAAGAATGAAGTTAAAAAGTCCTTATTTCGTGGATGAATACCCCCTTATAAATATTCTAGCAAACAAATTACAATGCAAGCAGGTGATAAAGATTTAATTGATTTGCATTGCTAATTAACTAGAAACTGTTCAATATTGAAATCAGTTAATAGTTACTCGGTAAGATTAGTCTATGTTTTCTCAAATTGTCCATTGGATTCATCATCAGAGCTAATTGGAGTAAGAACAATCATGAAGGGATGTACGAGGGCTGTATAAGAGGAACCAACCCTTGCATCCACATTAAGGGTTGAGCAAACTCCAGTCAGGATTGCCGGTCTCAAAGGGATTCGAACCCGAGACCTCTCGAATCCCGAGTCTCGAGCTTTACGCTTGAACCCCCTTGTCTGTTCAAATTGATGCGTTTTACTTTAAATAGCACTAAATTCAGAAATACATTTGTTATGATTTTTTTTCGGGGAAACAACTTTCGTTGAAAATCCAACCGACCATCTTTAAATATTTTGTAATTTATGGATTGTACTAAAATATACCATAAATTACACCCAATTTATATTGTGTTTTGTGTAAATCCTACACAAAAAACCGTGGTTTCAGTGACCCTTGTACAAGTTTTAACCAAACACAATCGAATACTTTGGTCTAAAGTAATCACATATGAGTGGCGGTAGCGCTAGCCCCAACCTTATCCGGGTTAACATGATCAAACGTGATAAAATGTATTTTGAACCAATGTTAATTGTTAGTGTAAAATTTAAAATTATAAAGAGAACAAAAATGTATAAATTCCAAAGAACTTCAAAATACCCTTTTTATTTACTACAATTTAGAAATTAAAAAAAGTCCGCCCCGACCGGGATTTGGACCCGGGTCTCCCGCATTCCAGACGAGCGTCTTAACCACTAGACCATCAGGAGACGAGTACATTTTAATCTCTGAATAAGTTGCATTATACATTTTTAATTTCTAAATTGTAGTAAATAAAAACAATTAAAACCAAACGGGAGTGTTTCCCTTTTAAACCCAAAATCGAGAAATTCAAAATACCATTCGAATTAAAACGCCAATTTACCAAAACAAAAACACGAAATTGACGGAACGGATGGTTGACCCTTTTACCCAATGAATATGCATACATTAAAATGTAATTTAATAATAAATGTTCGTGTATTGGTTTTTCACAATTCAGTTTGAAACTTATTAACCCAAGGCGATTTAGAAAAACACAACTCTCCAACATCAAGACACACCACAAAGACTACAAAGAAAAACAGCAAAGGGAAAATTTAAAAACTCTTTTAGAAAAAGTGAGAAACTCGAAGCGTAAAACGTAAAACATTTCCTATGTAACACAAAGCAACTGAAACGGACACTTTAACATGGTATTCTTATCCCTCAGCCCAGCGAATACAATGTATTTCTAGGGAAGCGCTGTCCGAGCCCATTCAAATGAGCTCCTTTCTTAGCAACCAACCCACCCCCTTCCCAAGCAGAAGAAGTAAAAGAAGAAACCCCTGGCGTAATTGCACCTTTGTCTTTTTAAGTTACAATTCACCAGTTTTAATTGGCCTACCTAATAGTAAGAGCTTTCTGAAAGATTAATGAAGAGTAGAGGGAATAGGGAGAGTAGTGAATTAATCTCGAAGATCATTTGGACGGTTAGGTAGTTTATTTCCACAGATTTGCTGCGGTTAGTTACATAAACCGGATATTAAGTACCAATTAGGAGGCAACATTTAAATTCAATTTATATGTAGAGTATTCAGAGGCCTCAAATATAAATCCACTGCAAATAGAATATATTGTGATGACATTTACCGATATGTTGGGTGGGATATTAACACAGATTATATGAAGGCGTGTTTCGTTATTTGAATAAATAAATATGAATTTAGAGCCTATATGGAACCGTCACGTGACGTCACAGTAGTGGTCAGTCACGTGACCGAGAATCGAACTGAAGGGCAAGCAGAGCCTCATTTCGAAAAATTGACGCCTGCAGAACGGCAAACAAAATATCACGCTCTATCTTTTATTCTATTCATTATTTGGACAAAACTTGAGAGGAATAATATTTAGCAAAATGTCATTCCTTCTAATAGCGATTATTTCGAATTTTTACACAGCCGTTAGCTTGTTATAACAATGTACGCATTATGAATGTCAAAATTATCAACGACTAAAAATCTTCTCAACTTTAATTGACAAAAAACTACTGGTCGGATTTCGACAAGAATCTTTTAATATGCATCTAACTATTTAGACAAGAAATAAATGAACTTTTTTAGAAAAGAAATGCACTGAACGAAAATTTACAGCACAGCGTGCAGTTTTTCCGGCTAATTACCCTATGCTGTAAATTATCGTTCAGTGCACTTTCTATCTAGAAAGTTAATTTATTTCTTGTCTAAACAGTCCAATGTATATTTTGAAAGAGGTCTTGTCGAAATCCGATCACTAGGTTTTTGTCAATTGAAGTTGTTAACTTTAATTTCATAAAAAAAACAAGTAAGAGTCTTAAATTTTATTTCAATACGTACATCGATACAACACGTTAACGGCTGTCTAAAAATTTAAAATAATCTCTATTAGAAGGAATGATGTGTTTGCTAAATATTATTCCTCTTAAGTTTTGTCCCAATAATAAATGAATAAAAGTTGGAGGCATGAATAGTGTTGCGCCTGTTCAGCAGGCGCCAACTTGCGAAACGAGGGTTGCTGGTCCATCAGTTGGGCTCGAAGCGGAGAATACCCGGCATGCTCCTGGATGCGTGACGTAGTTGCTAGTACCCTGTCAACTGATTTTCAGTGGGGGACTTATTTTTAAGCGGACCCTGTTGGCGCCAACGTGTGGAAAAGGACAAGTCAAAAAGAAATTTCGAAAATGTCCGTCAAATGCTAACATGCTCAATTTTCAAACCACAAAATTGTAACACATTAAAATCAGAAGAAAAAAAACATTTTTGCAAGCAAGCAAAGAAAACAATTCTTTGATGCAAAAATTTGAAATTTGAAAAAAAAATGTAAAAACATCCTCGATTGCGCGGCCTCACAATTGATTCGAGTACAGTAAGTATCCAAGGGGAAGACCGGGCATGAGCTACTGGCTTCGATGTACTGACCTGCCCAATTTGAGAGTCGTCCTTTGTAAACTTACCGTTATATTTTTAATGTCTCATCTTGTTTTGTTTTTGTGTTAAAATAGTATTTTTAAGGGGTTGACGAGGATCGCCAAAGTGTGCCCGATAATAAATCATCCTTGTGTTTTGTCACCCTTTGCCGCTGCGAGAATAATGTTAAACAAATTTTGGTCTATAAAAAAAATGGGACCAAAAAACCCGGGAAAAAATATTAAAATCATCAGGGAAAAATGCAATTTCATTAAACCTGGATTCTGAAATAAACTCAATGTGCGGTGGATATCCTGACAAATACCTCTAGATCGTCCTCGGGGCTTGAAGACAGGAAGACCTCCTTCATCCCGGGACGCCCGGTACTTTCTCCCGGGGCGAGACGCGGGCAGCACTGCGCTTAGAGCCCGGGCGGGGTGCGGCCCGGGTTTTAAACCCGAGCGGGAAGACGCCAACGTGGGATGACTTTGATTGCACACTTCAAAACGAGCTGTCTCAATCACTGGGGATGGCCGACACTTGAGGTAGGCATGGCGCACTCACTTTCGATGTTATATTATACTTTTCCAAAACAAAACGAAATGATAATATTTTTTGTAAAAAGTAAAATCACTGCTTATCCGAGTATTTATTTTATTGTCAAGCTTAGCTCAAACCAGTGTCGTACCCTTTAAAACACCGGTTGTGTTAAAAAAACACAGACCGGTCGTTATATTTAGGGTTTTTTTAAAT
>JAMZAV010006359.1:0-38661 GCA_024449915.1 Sweltsa coloradensis
CAATCAAAAGTTGTCATCAATGTTTTTATAAGGGATTTGAAATACTAAATGTAGTTGTATAAACTCATATATTGTCATAATGCATAATGAAACTTCATTTGAGATATTGAAATATTTCCAGAAATCAATTTTATCAAATGTACAAACAATTCTGCAATCCAAATGTAGTTGTGATAAAACTCATATATTGTTATAATGCATCACAATGTTCAGAAAAACATCTACGTTCGAGATGTGAAAATATTATGCACAGTGTTTTAATATAACATTTGTCCATAACTTACAACAAGTTTGTTGTAAACGTTTTTTTACTGCTCCTCCTTGGAAACCGGGCGTAACCATACATTTAATGTTTTTAAGCAACCAAATTTTTGACAGTGTAGTCGCGAAACACTCCCGTAGGTGGAATTGTTAATATTTAAAACAATCCAGAAATTAAAAAATCCATCCCGATCGGGGTTCGAACCCGAGTCTCCCACTTTCCGGGTGGACGCCTTAGCCAACTAGACCACCGAGACGGTAACTATTTAACTTCTGTATTGTCGTTACATTATAGAACTTCAATGGATGGAACAATAAAACATCGAAAAACTGTTGCTGTTGAATTGACCAAACAAACATTATTTTATTAAATAATTAATGGATTTTTTTTAATTTCAGGATTGTATTAAATATTAACAATTATGTTAACATTTTTTTTGCCCATGAAACAAACTGCCGCCCGCCCTCAAAGACTGTCCTGTCCGGTGTCACTTCCCTTCCCTATGCAAGGAGCACTAGTGGCATAACCTCTGACGTGTGGCATGGTAATTTTGTGTTAACAGCCAAGGCTTTTGGCAACACAAGATTTCTTCTTTATTAAGATTGTTTTAGTAAAATGTTTGCTAGCAAAGACGCCAAAACTTTTTAACATTTTTTTCTTCTGATTTTATCATTCTTCAATGTATTTTTATGTCATGAATCTGTTTTTAATGTAACATGACAAGAATAATCAATAAATAATAACTATTATATTGATTTGTTTGATAGTGATTGTTTTTATTTAATACCTACCTTCTTTCACATCTTTGCTAAAAAAATTTTTAAAAAACAATGCATACTTTTACCTACACCTTAAAACATTGGTTACATTAAAATCCCTAGCTACATATTAATATACTTTTGATTTTACAGGTCTTTGGTATCTTCTTGGCCTCTTTTGGCCATGGTATTTGCTTGCTTCCTGCTACCTACCTGGACTTCTTATCTGCCTGCTTACTAACGGCATGGTATTTGCTTGCTACCTACCTGAACTTCTTTCTGCCTGCTTACTACTGCACTACTACCTGGATTCCTCTCATCATATAGTGCATCTACCCTTTATCCACTTCACAACAACATGGAACATTACCCGCTTTCTGACAAGTTTCTGTGCATGGGCTGTTCTGTCGGTGTAGGCCTACCTAATTAACAGTAGTAGTAGCCCCTAGTACATTAACATTATTAGTATTAGGCTAGGTCCTACAGTGCAGTTCGTTTTTAAATTTACCGGAAAATCACAATCATGGCTAACAAAAATGAACCATATACAACAACAATTCTACAAGAGGCCATCGAAGCAGTCAAGAGTGGCAAAATGTCACAGAATAAAGCTTCGAAGACATTTGCCATACCACTAACCTCTTTTCACAGTGCGATACACGGAGTGTATAAAAAAAACAGTAAAGGTCCAGGGACATTCCTGTCGACTGCAGAAGAGGGGCTCCTGCTCAAATGGATTGAAGATATGGGCAGAAGAGGATTTCCAGTCATTAAGTCTAATGTTCTAGACACAGTACAAAGGATACTGATTCAGGTTGGATGGATTAAATATGGTAAAATTTCTTTTGAAATTAGGTTTAATCTAAAATCATTCCTCTCGTCCATGTGTTGAGGACATTCTACTAAAATGTGCGTTACAGTTAAAATCTCACCACACTGCTCACATGGGGGTGGATCTTCGCCTCTTAAAAGGTATGCTTGAGTGAGATGTGTGTGTCCAATGCGTAGACGGGTCAGAACAACCTCTCCTAGTTGACTAGTTGACGTACCAAGCCATAATGACATTATCGTGGTTGATAAAAACACTAATGACAAAACACCTCTCATTAGCCTTAACACTCCGCCTCTAACACACCCTTCAAAACACAAAGACAACATAAACAACAATATAAAAAGTACAAAATTTATTAGAATACTCCATCAAAATATTCAAGGCCTTACACTTACAAAAAGTAGGGACTTAAATATCATTTTAGAAGAGCACAGTACGAAAAATGAAACTGTTGATGTGCTATGTATATCAGAGCACTGGAAAACAAGTGAATGTATAAACAGTATTGTGATTGATAACTACACACTAGTTTCCTCGTTTTGCAGAAATTCTCATATACATGGAGGGGTTGCAATCTTTGTGATCAACACACTGTTTGAGCTTGTAACTCAGAAACCAACAATTACTAACTATAGTTGTGATTTAAATTTTGAATGTGCTTGCATTGAATTGAATTTAAGTACAAATAAAAAAACACTAGCGGTATCTAATATCATTATCGTCGTAATTTATAGGTCCACAAATGGCAACATTAAAACCTTTCTAGAAAAAAGTGAAAAAATTATCTCTAAACTATTAAAATCAAATAAACATTTAGTAGTTTTGGGTGACTTCAATGTAAACGTCTCTCCAAATAGTAAAGACCCGAATAAAGATCAACTAATTAATCTCCTTAGCTCATTTAACCTTATACTCACCATAAATGAACCAACTAGAGTTGACCAAAGGTGGCAAACATCATCCATCATTGACAACATAGCAACAAATACTACACTTCCATTCAAGACACAGGTACTTAACCTTGGTATTGCCGACCATTATGCTCAAGAAATCAAAATTCAATGTAACAATTTTATTCCTCCAACAACAACAAAAACAATTCAATTATTAAATGATACCAGATTAGATAATCTTATCGAGAGACTTGAAGAAGAAATGTGGGATGATGTATCACAAGCTAAATTGGCTGATGATAAATACAATACATTTATACAGAAGCTGCAGTCATATATCAGTGAAAATTGTCCATTTAAAACTATAAAAATAAACCATTCTCAAAACTGGATATCGAAGGGTATAAAAATCTCGAGTTTAAATAAGAGAAGTCTTCTTTATATAAAAACTCATTTCCAAAACGTGACATTCCTTCAAACTTACGTTAAATCATATTTAAAAATTTATAAACAAGATTTAAAAACAGCAAAAAGTAATCAAATTAAGGACAGTATATCTCAAGCTAACAATAAGTCAAAGTGTATCTGGAAAATTATAAATTCAGAGACAAACAGAAAACCTATTAAGCCCCGTGAAAATATTAATCTACTCAATAGTAACAATGAATTAATAAATGACTCTAAAGTGGTAGCAAAAATCCTTAATAGCTATTTTGCTAATGAAGCCTCTGACCTAACAAATAACTTAGTAAATCAAGGAAATAATCAAAATCTTACTTTCATTGATTACTTGCATAAGACAAACAAGAGCCCAGTAAATTCTTTATATTTTATGAAACTGATATTAATGAAATAAAATTATTGTTGGTAAGTTAAAATCATCTCACTCTGCAGGAGTAGATGGCATATCAACTATTGTTTTAAAGAAATGTATCCATATGTTAGCTGCACCTCTATGTGATATTTTCAATACCTGTCTAAAAGATGGGGTCTTTCCACAAGCACTAAAAATATCCAAAATAATTCCCATACATAAAAAAGAAAGTAAACTCCTTGCAAGTAATTATCGACCAATATCTATCTACCTGCTGTTTCAAAAATATTGGAAAGAATTATTTATAACAGATTGATAAGCTTTTAGAAAAGCACAACATTCTAACAGAAAGACAAAATGGATTCAGAAAGGGAAAATCTACTAGTGATACAATTAGAAGATTTCTATTAAACATAACTAGTGAAATGGATTCAAATATGATACTCTGGGTATATTCTGTGATCTCACCAAAGCTTTGACTGTGTTGATCACAATATACTCCTCACTAAATTAGAATATTATGGAGTACGTGGTGCTGCGCTAAAATTATTAAAATCATACCTAACAAACAGAGTACAATATGTAGAAATAACTAGCAATGAAAATAATAAAATTTCACATACCATTTCGGACTCTGAGAAAATTATATGTGGTGTACCACAAGGGTCAATTCTTGGCCCTTTATTTTTCATTGTCGTTATCAATGATCTAACTGAAAGTATAGATGATGCTGAACTTTTTGCTGACGATTTTTCCACAGTCATAAAGGCTGATGAAAGCAAAGCTCTTCGGGATAAATCAGAAGAAAGACTAAATGAATCAAATGGGTGGTTTACAGCTAACAAACTTATTTTAAAACTCCAAAAAAACAAACTATATCCAATTCCACTCAATTCAGAAGATTAAATCTTTAAATAAAATACCATACCTAACTAATTTTTCAGATAATTCAAATATAACACAAGTTTCATCAAATGTATTTCTAGGCTTAACAATAGACCAACATCTAACATGGCACGATCATATCAATACATTAATACCAAAACTTAATTCGTCTTGTTATGCTATAAGGACCATCAAGCAGATAAGTAACATGCCCACAGCCAAAATATGCTACTATTCATTATTTGAGTCTTATATAAGCTACGGAATTGAATTTTGGGGTATATCGACCCACATTCATAAAGTTTTTATTATACAAAAAAAAGCAATTAGAGCAATTTGTTCCCTTGATCCCACAGAACACTGTAAACCTTTTTTTATACGCCACAAAATCCTAACCATTTCATGTTTATACATTTTCAAATCAATATTAGTAATTAAAAAAAATATACACACCTACTCAGTAAATGCAAATGTCCATGATCATGACGCACGTAAAAAAAATCACCTACAGCTAAACTCATATCACACAAAACTTGGACAAGTAAACTCAGACTACTTACATAAATCTCTTTATAACCATCTTCCAGAATCCATTAAAAACATTTCAAGCTATGACCGTTTCAAACATGAACTCAAACAAATTTTAATTCTAAAAGCCTACTATTATCTTATTGATTACTTAAATGATACACTCACAGAAATTCCTGTTATCACTTGATATTATTGATTAACTATAATAATATAATGAAATGAACCTTATTTTATTACTTTTCAATAATTATTATTATTTACAATGTATTACATATTATGACAATTTCTCATTATATTAGTATTTGTAACATTTTTTTTATTTAGCTAAAGGACACATACACTAAAAATTGTGTTGTTGTTACATAAAATGTACAATTTGTCCTAATAAAAAATTGAAAATTGAAAATTCGCGTCGAGAAGAGCGCCTCTAAGAGATCCAGGGTGTTACATCGTCTTTTATTTCACGAAGCTTATTATTTTGCATGATATGCCATTCTTCGCACCACTTTTCTTTAAGTTAACGTTTAAATAATGCTTTTAGATCTGGCGTTAAGCCAACTTATAAACTATATGAAACTTCAACCGTGATTGCTGTGCCAGCTGTAAGAAACAGACAAGCCCAGCCCAAAGCAGCAGCTTAATATGAGCTAGTCATAAATAATGAGTTTGGTGCGAACCTAATGACTAATGAGCTAGCAAAATATAAACAGATGTAATTTATGTGTAGTCAACCCTCGCCAAGCAAGCGAAAGGTTGACAACATATTTTTCTTAATGCCTCGAGTCATATCTGTGCTTTTCTTTCTTTTCTTTCTTTCTTGCTTATTTATTTATTTATGTATTTATTTATTTATATATAATGTTTTACAATTAGTTTTAGCAGATAATATAAAAAAAGCATGGTGCTGTGAGAATTTCATATTTTTTCAAAATAATTTACAAACAACTTACTTAAGCCCAATCTCGCATCCCTTATTCGCATTTGAATACGTATATCCCCGAAATACTTCGTTTCATACTACCCCAAATTGGTATATCATACATCACAATGAATTCAAAATTCAAAAATTCAAAAAAGGCTTTCCCAAATACAGTTGTAATCAAAGTTTATGCTTTTAGACGAAAACATAAAACAACAACTTGATAACTGTGCATCTGTGCTGCGCTCACTTAATGAAGAACATGGCGGACAGTATTGGCAAGTAAGCGCACGGTAACAAGAAGTTGAAGCTCTTTGTAGTCGAGGTACTGGCAGCCATGTTTGACATGACTTCATATGCAAATATCACGAGCATTTTTAAACATCTGGCAGTTGTGTTCAACAGTCCAAATGAAACAACAGCAGTACGCAGATCAAAACTACTCATTGCACAGGCAGTATCAACAAAGAATCATCTTAACAATAGCGGTACCACTGAAGATAACAGTGAAAAAACTGTCGAAATTGATGAAGACTTTCCAGGGGTGTTATTCAATATGAAGGTAGCCCCCCTTACCAAGAATTCAAAGTTATTGCAGACATGACCAATGATTCCAGCAGTGAGGATAGTCACAGTAGCACTGAAGAGAACTTGCTGTACTGACCCGACGTTGTAATACACATCCTGAAACGGTGGAAAATTTATCTTCCGCGAATGTCATTTCAACCTGGTGAAGAACCATTACAAAACAATTTGTTAATATGCGACTAACCCGCTTCCTAAGGGAAACCCGACATCATACTCTTCTAACGCATAAAGAGATAACCCACGACATCCCTAAGGAGCGCCTGGCACATGGACAGCTTCAAGCTCCAAGAAAACTCCAAATAGATGCATGCAAAAAGAAAGTACTCACAGAGAAGCATAATTCTATCAAAGTTAATGTACCTAGCCAAAAATGCTACTTGGAGCCCAATGACCCACTCCAGTTTGATTGGATATTGCTTTACGTCTCATATTTATGCAACTTGGCTAATCGTGACGAAGGGAGGGACGTAAGGGATGACGCGGGGGGACAAGGGGTGGACAGGCCTGTGCAGGTCAGAACCAGCCACAAGCATATGGGGAGGACAGGGGTTCCCCCACGTCGTGGTCGTCTCCGTCTGTGTCATCATCCGTCCGTGTTGTCATTGTCGTCGCCGTCGGGGAGATAGTCAAAGGGAAGGGGTTCCCCGACGACGACCCAGAGCTCGCCATTAGTTTCAGGGAGTGAAACTCCCCTATTCACGGGCCAAACCGCGAGAAGGTGTCGAGTTGGAATTTGAAGGCCCAGGTGGAAACGTGGAACAGGAAAAGAAAGCGCCAGTACCACAATTCTTCAATCAAATCGTCGATCGATTTTCCTTTGTTGCCTAGAGAATTCAGCCAGCGTAGACAGAAATTAATCACTTATTCACTTACTTATTGCAGTTTCTTCAGAGTCTGCTGCCCTCGATTTGCACAAAGTTTTATTCCCCTAATAAGACTGGAAATATAGTCTTTTTTGTTGAGGCGCGGAGAGACGGGAAGAACAGTTACAGTCTGGTGGATGTTCATAAGTCAGCCATTTTTATGGAGACCCAACTTCTTTCAAAATCTTTCTAAATCGCATAGATAACAATGCCACATGAGCTCTTAAGAGGTGTAATTTATTGTGATCGGGGGATATTTGTATGTGTAGCATAGTTTATCGACGCGATACAATATAGCCGCGATTTTGCGTTAAGCATTGGTTTGACTATTTTTGTGGATGAATCATCTATAACACGGAGCATTTCATGTCCAACACATTTGTTTCAAGACCAGAGACGAGCTGGCTGTTATCCCACACAGAAACACGTCAACCCCTAGGGCTTTACAGCGCAGAGCACTGAGACAACGAACGCAGAATAAGAGAGAACCAAACACTTCCACGGACTGTGCTATAGGGGGAAAACATACTGTATGACTCGTATGCCCATGGGACATGCCTTGTCTCCATACTTAATGCAAAGAGAAGCTACCACAGTATTAAATTCCCTAGCAGTGGAACTGAACATCTTTACGATCGGATATTTAGATGATTGGGCCCAGAGCGCCTACACAGAGCAGTATGACTAATAACACGAAAGGGGTTTACAATCAACTCGGGCTAAACCTGTACCACCCGTCTATTTGAAGCAGGGGCCAAAGTTGCGTGTTGGTCCATACAACCCGCAGGTTTCACTTCTCTCAGCAGTCAGGATCCCCATTTCTACCGACACGGGTCGCACCGCACGGCAAACACGGCAGAGAGCGTTTGGATCACTAAGGGGGCCAGTACTGATGATAAGAATAACATGAAAAAGATTGAAAGGGGAAAATGGATTTGTGATTTATGAAAGAAGGAGGAAGGGAAATGTGCATGAGAGCCCCTTTAATGGGCACCGGTCACTACGTGGAATAACTCTCTTCAACCGGAAATTGGTAGTGAGAGGTGAAGGGGATTGGCTGATGACCGATAATCAACAGCCTAAGAGCAGATTTGAGATGGGTCCGGAGCCAGCAGCAGAGCTCTTAATAAACTGCTGGCCCGTGTTTGACTCCAATACCGCAGACCCCCCCCCCCTACTGTTCTTAGCTACCAAACTAAGGTCATATTAGCGAGGACATCGGAAGACGATTCCTATCAAGTATTTGGCGGCAATCGCGGCCCAGCCGTTGTCTAAACAATAACAAGATCTGGAAACGCAGTCGAGATAAACTTGAACCACCTCAAGTAAAACTAGGTGCACCCGAGGCTAGGTCCCTCGGGGCACCCTACAAACATAACAAAATTCGCGGGAAAGAAAGAGATGATGACCACCCTTTTGTATAATTCTACACGCAAGCCCTAACCCGGCTATAGTTGCAAGATTTACTCGAACAGGGCTCACTGCCCTAGCAGTAGCGTGTAATGAGCATACGCAACAAGGAAGAATTAACGTAGCAACGTTTAGTCAAACAACCATTCTCCTCGTGTTGCACAACGCCGAGAGACCAGTTATGGAACAACTAAACGCCTAGTGCGACGGCTTAAATAACTAAGAAATGAGGAAAACAACTCAAGTTGAGTGAGCAGGCTTTAACAGCCAAGAAACTGAGGAAAACTACCAAATGCAGAGGATGCAACAAATTTCTATGGAGATGCGGCACGGATAATGCCGAGGGGGGATCCCTGATAGCTAAAAACAAGAATACGTGTGACTCAAAGTTGATGAATCAGAATAACACATACTGCCTTTCAAATCCGAACGGGGCGCCTAACATCCCCAATGGGCGCCCTCGCGAAGAAATGACTTTGGCAAACTATATATATTTCTCGAACAACATATAGTACGAGATTAATAACATCAAAAATTAAACATAAAGAAGTCAAAAAGAAGCAACAACTAACTAAACTTAGCCCAGATCAAGAAGAAATGAGCAAACTTACAAATAAGTTGATACACAAAACGAAAAATTATGAAAAATATAAATAGCTATCAGATCCCCCGACCCAGGTATACCACAGACTACACATGGTGTACCCGTGAAAGCTCACCTATCTGGTCAATCGCGGACTTCAGGAAACGGCACCTGGGTGAGCATATGGGCTGTGTAGTAGACAGTAAGTCGAAAGACCCCTCGGCGGCGACTCATCTCCGTGTCAGAGGTAGCCCGGTCAACACGAGTACTCAGGGGAGGTGCACAAGCCCCACCGAAAAACTAAAAACTGATCCAAACAAGTACAGACCTATCTCGGTGCTATCGTCATTCTCCAAGATCTATGAATACATAATGCACGACTGCCTAATGTCCCACCTCAACTATCACAAAATTCTCTCGCCACATCAGAACGGATTCCTTTAGCGTAAATCTACCAATACAGCCATTTTCAATTTCCTCTCGCGTCTCTACTCCGCCCTCGACTCCGGCGACACTGCCGTAGAAATTTTTTATGATCTCAGTAATGCCTTTGACTCAATCAACCACAGTATCATGCTATCCAAAATGAAAAATTATGGTATAAGAAGAATTGCCTCACAATGGATATCCTCCTATCTGTCCGGTCGCTCCCAAAGAGTAGAAATACAAAGTACAACAAGTAAATCCTATAAACTCACTTTGTCCAAGTCCAACGCAATAACCAAAGGCAAAGGTTCAATCTTAGGTCCCCTCGCCTTTTTAATTAACGTTAATGACCTACCCAAACATTTACAGGAAGCAGATGTCACTCTTTATGCTGACGACTTCTCTCAACTGCTTACCGCCTCCAAAATTCAAGCACCAGCCCTCCCATCTCGACCGACCAGCCAAGCACAAGCTATGTCTCGGTACTGTATCGACAATCAATTCACTGTCTCGCTCTCCAAAACAACCTTCCTATCATTCCATACACCTCATAACATACCCATCACGAGCCCCCGCATTGTTCTACAGAGTCTACAGAGTGTTCTACAGATATGCGAATACAACGGAAGATAAAGAGAAAAAGGAACATGATTGGCTAAACCAAATCACATGACACTCGACTCGATTTATTTATTGGATATTGCTTAACGTCTCATATTTATGCAACTTGGCTAATCGAGACGAAGGGAGGGACGTAAGGGATGACGCGGGGGGACACGGGGTGGACAGGCCTGTGCTGGTCAGAACTAGCCACAAGCGGATGGGGAGGGCGGGGGGAGGGCGTCTCCGTCTGTGTAATCATCCGTCCGTCTTGTCATAGTCGTCGCCGTCGGGGAGGTAGTCAAAGGGAAGGGGAAAGTTCGCCGACGACGACGAGTCAAAACCAAATGAAAAGATGAAAAGACAAATACAATGAAATAGCACTAAACAAAGCGACGAAAATACAAAAAATAATCGGCGCGAATATAACCGCCCACCTAAAATGAATACATTTTAAGTAGGCACAAAAGAGAACAACTAGAAACTACAAATATAAAACAAGTCCGACACGAAAAAACTAAGGGGGTGGAAGGGTAACCAATTTGTTTACCGGACCAGTTAACACTCCCTTAGAAGTATGGACAGAAACCACTCTAACTGTGCCGTCCTCCCTGGGGCACAGTTGTACTACTTGGCCGATGGGCAACGATAGAGGAGTACAGGAGGGTTCCAAAACGAAACAAAAACACAAAAACAAAACATTTCAAGGACAACAATTGCCAGATAAATTTTATCTGTATCATAATGTATCAGAAATCCGACCGTTTGTATCCCCAATAGTGTATTGTGCAAAATGTTTACGATTCGGACATCGTGATTCCAATTGCAGAGCGCAACAAAATGCATCAAATGCGGAGAGGGCCACATCATACAAGATTGTGAGATAAAGGAGGATGATGCCAAGTGTGTACACTGCCAAGGCAACCATCGATCTTCTTCACGAATGTGCGAAGAATGGAAGAGACAAGGAATAATCAAGGAATTGATGGCTATTCATAACATGTCGTTCAAGGAGGCTGTAAAAATAGTTCCTCCTAGGAAGGATTGGGGCGACTTGTACAGTCAAAGAACAGAGCCAGACATGTCTAACCGGCAAGGTAATAAGAACACTCAACAATTTAACAGAGAAGAACAAAGAATCTCGCATTACTTCCATCATGAAAATCAGGATGAAGTCCGAGAACAACACAAAAACGGTAGGCCCAGATACACTAGGCCAACCCCTAACAATAATTTGAGGAATATCCAAACCATCATCAGGAACACCAAATTCCCTCAAGACAGTATACAAATATTCAACCAATGAACTATTCCCCAGCAGGCAAACAACCCCCAGTATACCTTCATAGCAGCGCAAGGGGGGTGGAAAGGGATCGTACGGACATAGGGGAAGAATCCGAAAAATCGATATTGTATAGAGTAGGCATCCTCGCTTCTCAAATGGAAGATGTCGTACGGAAGAATTCAAACGAGACCGAATTAAACGGACGTTAGTAGACTTAAATTTAAACATTATTACAAATAATTAAAAGAAGACGAATGAGGAGCTGTAACAAGGTGAGGATCGTATTGATTCAATTCAGTCCTGTTACTGAAACGATATAAATATGAAGATGGCCCAATGGAATGCACGAAGTATAAACAGCAAAAGCGGATTTTCAGGGATTTATACAGTTAAAAAAAATTAGATATAATTGCACTTTCAGACACCTGGCTACGGCCAGACTCAACATTCACTGTAAACCCGGCCGACACTCCGGCTGCTTGGAGTTAATACAAGCAAAGGGGCGAGCATGCGCTCCGGATGGCTTGGGTCAAGGGGCATCCCCTCCCACCGGACCTGACCATTCGGTAGAATGCTGCGGACCCCTAGTTCAGCTCACACTTCGCCGGTGTCGGGGTACAGTTACAATGATTGTGCAAAACCCTCCAGCTGGCGAGGCACTGGGGCGGTGGCGGCATGAGTGTCTGCCAAGTGAGCTGAGCCCCGGCTGACCTTAATTGGTTGTCCGGGTGTCGTAGAGGGGGGCGGCGTCCTCCTCATAAATGCGGCAAAGCCAGATGGATAAACAAGAATATGGCAAGAAGCTCAGAACATACATACATACAAACTGATACAAATGGCCTTTGGAAAAATTTATTACAAATAAGACACATGTTAGTCTTGGGAATAAATCTTTTGGCTTCCTGAACACTCCCCATACGAATGAGACACTTCGTTGGAAAAATTCTTCACTTCAACAATACTCTGGAGAGAAATTAACTTTGAGATATCTCGTTTTTCTTCTTTTTCGGGGAAGTTCTAAATATGAAGAGAACCAATATCCATCGCGTATTTGAAGATTAATTCTCTTCTACAAAAGGCAAATAAGTCTCCCACTTTGTTATATCTATGGATATACTATTGGGCCGAGTACTCGTGGCGTGGGTCCCTCGAGGCGCCCAGCTGAATAATAAACAACTAAACGAACAACTAAACAATGAATAACATCAAGTTACAAGCTATGGCCATGCATTTTGAAATTACAAAGTGGAGACTTGGCCAGAGCGTTTAATTTCCAACGGAGGGTCACTCTAAGAGAGGGCAGATAACTGACCCTGAGGAGCCATTAATTAACCAGTCATTACCTACTTGCATCGTCAGCAAGTTAGATTATCAGCCACAGGAGATAATGGAAGGAGAGAGATGTTGGATAGGATTGGTTAAACTGGGTGGGAACGGTGGAGTACTTGTTGCAAGTCGATTACCGGCAATTATGGAGAAGAAAAAGTGACCAGAAGAAAATAATAGGAGTAAAGCTGTGAGAATGGAAGAAAGGTATGATAAAAAGTTGCACGAGACTCTCTCTGCAACAGCGCACCCAACCGGCCAGAGCTGCCCTCAGTTTTGGGGAGTAAGGCACTACTCCTCCTACTCACATGCCAAAACACTGGAAGGTAGCGGCTGGACTTTGAAAGGCCCTCGTGAAATTTTAATTTAAAGCCAGTTAAGCGTTTTACTATGTTGTGTGCATCGTTTGAAGGAAAACTCGGATGTTCGAATATGCCTAATCTTGCCATTCGCTCTCATCACAAGCAGCAGGGGCAGGGCCTCAGTGCGAAATCATTTACTACTAAGATATGAATACAAGGAAATGCCCGACTAATACGTTCAGATGGTTGTGGGTTTATTATTTTTCTTTCTTTATGCACAGGTGGCAACGCCAAGCCTTCTGTATGCAGGGCCGTTGTCCATGGTTGGATACTCTCGCCTTATGATTACTGGATCGTAACTCGAAAGTAAAAGAGCGTACACCAGTGCCCCACAGCTGTAGCACTGCTTGTGCTGGGATGACGTATAGCGTGGAGTACTCAACCGTTATGCGTAATGGAGATATTTTCTGCAACACTTAAGTATTGGTTGCTAACATTGTTTTGGGGATGAGATTATTTTTAGAAGTAATGTTTGATTTATAGTCTGTAGTGGTCGAAAGTATATTACGATGCCGTTTATATGCTATGTTCCGAGTGACAGCTGCGACCCCACCCAATTTTCAGCAACTCTGGGAATTACATCCATTGCAGGGCTCAACCCTTCAAACATGATGAATATCTTGAAATAATAATGAACAGCACAAATCTTCCACGTCGATTTATGTAATGCTGCTGCCGCGGACGGTAACCATGTTACCCCCCATATGTCGGTACTCTGAGCGACCAATATGTTACGATTTGTGGATCGAAGGCGGACCGAAAGGTGCTAGATATAATCGATCCATGTCTGGGATGGTTCGATTTGCATTGTTCTGGAGACTGGGTGAACAGAAATAGCTGGCCCTATTGCATAAGACTTCCAATTTAGGAAGCTATTTGATCGGTGACATCGTAGCATCTCA
Source organism: Sweltsa coloradensis (assembly GCA_024449915.1). Lineage (NCBI taxonomy): Eukaryota > Metazoa > Arthropoda > Insecta > Plecoptera > Chloroperlidae > Sweltsa > Sweltsa coloradensis. The sequence continues at coordinate 14,240 of JAMZAV010006359.1, forward strand.
TTATCGACTGACATAATCCGATTGTGGCGAGGGCTAGTAAATCGCTTTGTGTTTTTGCCCCCAACTCTACACACTTAAAACAAACTCTTTGACGTGGGCATTTTTACGGCAGTACAGGACTCATTGGAGAAAAGTTCTTCAAAGTGGAAGCAAGGGAGCAGGGGAAAAAGCACCATCCCCCCAAAAATGTATTCCTAGGCTTTTTGAAAAACTTCAAGATGTAATTGGCAACAAATCAAATAATACCAAAAAATTACAATCCAAAACACTTTATTGGTTTGAGGGCACTACTATTTGGTGAATTGAACGCGAATAGCGGACAGCATGATGGAGAGGTTTTGAACCAGCGATGGATGGCTAGGCATTGAATAACCGTACGTCACATATAGCAATACACATGACCATATTACTATTATATCATTCGCCTGAAACGTATTCTAGACGCACCTAAAAAAATCATGTCTGTTCAAAAAATTCCGGGGCTTTTTAAAAGATAAAAGTGGTTTTTTCACAGGGATGAAGATGAAGGGAAAGCCAAAAAATAAAGAAGACCTGGCTAGTAGAGCAGGCCACAATTGCCAGCAACGCTGGGGGTTTTGGGGAAAATGCAAAGAATACATGATTAACTTTTCTTCCCAAACGCAAGCCGGAAAAAGGGCAAACCCCAATCCCGGACTTACCAAAAGATGGCCATTTCTGTTAGAGGTGAGTTTTTTTTAATCACAACAGTTGAGCTCATTGCAGTAAATTAATCATTATTCTTGCAAATTCATTTCATTTCCCTCTATTTATTGTTATTTGTTTCCTACCTCAAAATTAGACCTATCCCCAATTTCTATTTTCCCGAACCAAATTTTTTAAATTTTAAATTGTGCTATTTTTTTCTTGAATGGGATTTAGGCCCCAATATGGGGATTGACATTACCGGATTTTTTTTTTTGTTTTCCGGTACGGTACTATTGTGGTTGTAGAATGGTAGGGCCTATGCTTCATAATTTAAAAAAAGGGGTAATACTAATAGTTCTACATAAGTTTCTAAAATTTAAACATTATAAACGGGAGGCCATAATGAGTATAATACCCCTAAAGTTATCACGGACTCGCAGAAATCTAGTAATATAGCACCCCCGGTTTCGTGATAATCATCTATTTTTTTTAAAAAGAAAACACGAATGTTCGAGTTGCTTCCAGTTTTTGACACATTTTAATGAGCTGGATTTTCACCAAAAAAACTAACTTTGCGACCCGGGGAAACCTTTCTTTTTTTTGTTTTCAGTAATCTGGATATTACCCCAAAAGGTCAAAGTCGCCGAGCCGGCTGTTTGTTCAATCACTCGGCTTTCAGTGTAAAAATTGCTTCCCCCGTGCAAAGATTCTGAACAAAAAACAGAACGAAACCAACAAGTAAAATATAATTGGGCAAGGCTGACCTCAACCAACTAATCATGCCTCTTTTCGGGTCGGGGGGAACTTTGTCAACACATTGATGTCACAACATTGGTTTCATACTATAACAATGCAATTGACGAGACTGTACCAACCTGTAAAGTAATGCAAGAAGATCCGGCTTGGTTTAACATGACTCATCAAATCATTGAAAAAAAAAAACCGGTTTTTAAGCAGGGGAAGAGAACTCTTTTATTAGTCAAAAAATTTGATTTTCAAGTCAAAGGGCTGAGTTTAAACCCCCATTCGAATCGCCATAAAAAATTTAAAAAAGATAAACAATGACATTGTAAAAATCCGCGAATGTTGTGGGGTTAATAAGGCGTAAGCCCAAAAGGTCGACGAGTCCCTGTCGGGTGGGTACCAGGGAGCAAGGGCGGGGTACTGGGGCAAGATTCTGTGGGTTTTCTCAAGTACCCAGTCGATTTCCTACCAGCCTCTAGGGGCGGGGTGTATTCCCAGGGGACCGAAATACGGGAATGATTGTCTATCAACTTTTTTAATTTCAGAGGTGAAATTGAGGAATGTTTAAAAATCGTTGGTAGATGGCAAGCCCCCGGGGGCCAGATCAGATCCCAATAAATTTCCCCAAAACTTGTCGCCGGGCTTTATCGCAACCATTAGCTGAAATTTTTAACACTTTTTACAGTCAGGATTTTTCCCAATCTTTGGGAACTTTCCTCATTTAAACCCGGTCTTAAAAAAAAGGTGTCGGTATAAAGGTCTGAAAACTATCGCCTATTTGTTTTTTGCTGTGTTCTAAAAATACAGAAGCTCATAAAAGGGCCCTTGTATAGTCACTTTTTCAAAACATATGCTTTTGAGCAGCATTTTTTGTCAAGGAAACACCCAAGTACGAACTTAATAAATACAAAATGTTTTAGCGTTTAACATCAATAACAAAATGCAAGTTGACTCTATTTATACGGTTTTTAAAAAAGCTTCGATAGTGTTGACCACGCTCTCCTGCTTCATAAGATAAAGGGGTATGGTGTTGTGGTCCTCTTTTTGCGTTTGAAAAGTTTTTTTTGTGGGGGCGCACAAAATCAGTTGTTATTGTGGTGGGTCTCTAGGGCAGAAACTACTCTTCAGTTCCCCAGGGCTCGATCCTGGGTCCACTCCTTTTATCTGTAGTTAACGATATCACGACATGTTTAAAAGTCGTCTAAATTTCATGTAGCAGACGACTTAAAGATATAACCGTCCGTTTGGCAGCTTGCGAGACTGGGGGAACTGCAAAAGGGATTTTGATAGGGGTCTCTGCCTGGTGCATTATTGGAGACTCGACTTTAATGTTGCGAAAGTAAGTAAAACATTTTAACAAAAGAAAACATGTTTTTTTTTTAAATTTTATATTGATGGGAAGGCCCTTGGGAAAAAGTACAATCAATTCGGATCTTGGGGTTTTGTAAATTCTGACTTTTCTTTCAATACTCACGTAGACTCCCCTTAAACCCCAAAGCTTATAAAATGCTGGTCTATTAAAACGCAAACTGTCTTAAAAAATTTTAAAGCGTCAAAACCCAAGGGCATGTATGTGGCTCTTTTACGCCCCCACTGGGGTACGCAAGCGTTGTGTGGATCCATACCATAAACAAAGGGGTTGAGAGTATTTAGAAGGTGCAAAAAAGGTTTACAATGTTTGTTTTTTTTCATTTTTAAAGTTTTTGTACCAAAGAAGTAATTATTTAACTCTTGTAAGGGTAGCTCCTTGCGACATTGGCAAAAGACGTAAACTTTTTTGACAGGTGTTTTTTTTACAAGCTGTAAATAATGTGTTTTTTTTCTCCTTTACTAACCCTTTTAAAAATTTAATGTGCCTGCCAACAAACGGGAACATCCAACTTTTTTCATACCTAACAATAGGATTAAAATTTTAAAAAAAAAAAGGGCTTCAAGGATTCCCAAAATAAATTTTTAAATTTTAAACAAGTAAAGTCAGCTAGGGAAAAACAAAATTTTTGGACAACTAAGCCTTTTTAAAGGCGAGGATGTTGGAGGGCTTTTTTAATTTAGGATAAATTTGACGTAGTAGTTATACTACTTAGGGGTTGTTCTTAATTTTGTATGATTGTATTAAAGTATCTTTATGTCACATGTGTAATAAATTTAAATTTTTGTTTCCAGGGATTATTTTATTGGCACTTTGTGGAATTTTGAATTCTGTTGTCAATAAAGACATTATTATTATTATTTATTATTAAACCAAAAAATAACTCATTCTTTCTACAGACTTCAAAACAACTCCAACTCTTTAAAAACATCAACTAACCAAAAATATATTTTTTTAAACAAGGGACTTTTTGGGCCCGAATGACAACATTGACAGGGGGTGTCATTCCCCCCCCACAGACTTAAGTTCTTGGGATCGAAGAATTTCTGATAAATTAAAATAAAAAAATTATTCTATTAGTCCTCCTCGTCTCGTCGGTCTGCTGCTCCTTGTTTGGCGGTGGTCGACATTTTGTCTTCGTCCAAGCTGCGTCACACATCCTGCCCGGCCCTTCCGGATCTGCATTTCTAGCGGAAATTCTTCCCCGTTCACACGAACGCGTCGTCAGCAGGGAATGAATCGACGAGGATCACGCTGGCGTTCTTTTGTATCTGGGTCGTGATACTTCATGTAACCCCCTCTTGGAACGTTTTCAATCAATTTTTTCCTACCATTGCCCATTTTGTCCACGATTGAGATGGTCCAATATTTAGGGTTTAAAAAACCCGCATTAATTCCCTTTTTCTGCATTCGGTTATAATCATCTGCCAATACTACACTTGACAAGTTTGTTTCTCTTCGAAAATCTGTTGATATTGTTTCATCTGTTTGAAATTCCTCGTTTTTTCGTAGAAAGTCCACAATCATATTCACCTGTCAAGTCTGTATCTCTTCTAATCTCTGTTTCTTCTGCATCAATAGACAGTCGTAAGTTGTCAGCAAAGTCAGCGTCCCACACAGTTCAAAAGTTCCTTCTCTTCTTCAGGAAGTGTTTCCAACTCGATTCTCTGCTGGTTTTCTTTCTCTTCTCGGTTTCTCTTCTCTTCATGGCGAGCATTGAGCAAGATCATTGTATCTAGGCCTGCTTTTCCCCTATTTTCCTCCACAGTTTCGCTTTATCTTTCCTTAGTTCCTTGGGGTAAAAGTTTTTTCTCTCTTTGCCATCCATCAATGGAAATCCTCTCGTGACTGATTCTAGGTTCTAATCTGGTTGTCCGTGCCTCTTCTGTTAATTCACTATCTTTTTCGTAGTTTTTCTTTCTACATAACTCGGTTAATTTCTCCCGGTATAAACTATCCCAGTGTCCGATGTCACTTGTTTGTTTTAATCTACTCGTTGGGGAGGTGTCTACAAAGGGCCTCCCCCCATTCCATTTCCCTGACGAGCAGCTCTTATTTCTTGAGTGCGGATGGTAGGAGGTTTATCGCAATCGGAGGAGTAGTGACCCAATCCTTGGCAATTGTAACATTCAACGTCTCTGTTGGATGTTGTTTCAGACTGTTGCATCGTTGTCTCCAGTGATGCTGTTGATCGTCGGCTTGCCGGTAATACGTCCACTGCTTGAGGTGAATTTTGTGATGGCCTGCTTTCTCTGGGTACGGTGATCCTTCGGGGACTGTCCTCAGATTCGAGATCACGCTCTATTTGAATAGCTCGAGTCGTGAGCTCTTCGATTGATTGAGGAAGCGGTGCTCGTAGAAATGGGCGTATGCGATTATCAAGTAGCTCAATAGTTGTCCTTATTGAGGCAGAAGCCGGACGGTCCTTGTATAGGCGTTGATGCAGCAGTACCTTTTGTTGAATAAACGTTTCTATTTGTATTCCTTTCTTCTGTTTCTCTCCATGTAAAGTTGCGTACAGGGATTCCATAAGCGAAGGGTCGTAGAAACGTATATTCATGCTGGATCTGAATATTTCCCATGTCGGCCTAGAATATTGGCGGCCTTGCCACCAACGTTGTGCATCTCCTCGGAGATGACTAGTAGCTATAGCCACCCAGCACGTGTCCAAAATATCTGCATGTGAGAAAATGTCTTCACAAGTCCGCAGAAAATCCTCTGGGTCCTCAAATCCCAGGCCACTAAATGTGGGAATTGACCATGCAAGAAGATCTCTGAGTGGAATGTCTCTGGGGGACCTAGGGCTACTGACGCTGGCAGATCTATTGGCTTGTAGGCCTACTGGTACTAGTTCTGGTGTGGTCTCTAAGTCTAATGGCGGCCCGAGCTTGCGAGTTGCGAGCATACCCTCTAAATTTTCAATTTTCTCTTGCATTTTTAGCAAGACCTTAAGGATGGTATCTTGTTGTCCATCAATTTGCGGGATGGATTGGGTTGCCAGCCCAAGCACATCTTTCTCCATTGCAACTTCTCACAATGATCTAGTCTGGTTCTATTCTTACCTCGTGGGCCGGGTTCGAGCTCGTCGCACGTGCAGTAGGCCTAGTCCAAAGGTATAATAGTAGGCCTATCTATGGCCTAGTCACTGCAGTGAACTGCAGTGAACCCACTGAAAATCAGTTATATAACTGAGTGGGTAGACTCTAAATAAAATTTATTTATTTATTATTATTTATTTCTTCACAAACTCGGATCTAGTCTAGGCTGAGGTCTAGCTTACCTCCAGGGCTGGGTTCGTGCTTATCTTGTTGGGCGCCAGTTATCACGGACTCGTGGTATACACTATTAATAATACACCCACGGTTCGTGATAATCTTTTATTCTATTCTTTTATTCAAGACAAACTTATAACTATTCTATTCTCCATTGCAGACCAAAAACACAACTCCAATTCTTCAAAACATCAACTAACTCAACAATACTATTTTCTTAACAAGGTACTTTGTTGGCCAGAATGTATCAACATTGTACAGGCGGTGTCAAAGTTTCTTTAGACAATAATATTTCTGTTAAAATCGCAATTGACTGGGTCTTTATTTTAAAAGGAGTTAGCAACCATTTGCAGAACACAACACACTCCAACACACGCGTATTTGTTTTGCAAGGCCTACCCCCCACATTTCTCTAGACAATTGTCATTCTGGATACCCTATGGCATGGGCCTATACTGCTTGCATGTTTGTTTTTTTTGTAAATTAGGGTCGTAAAATAAACTCGTAAATCCTTTTTAATCCAAATCGAAAACAAATGCCGCTATATGCTACACCCCCTGCTACGATAGTTTTGTTACTATTTTGTCAGTTTCGTTGTCCCCCATGACAACACAAAATGGACAGTTGTTGTTGAGTAGTATATGTTGGTCTACACAATTTTGTAAATTATCGACCAAAGCTCACTAAAAACTAGTAAAATACCACCATTTGGAATGTTAAGAATAAAAAACTGAGGCTTTAAGAATGCGCCCCATACCTGAACTAGCTGGGGGGCATACTCATTGTGCCAGGATACATACTTTTCTCGAAACAATTATTAAGTGGGAAGTTCTAAAAATTTCTTAATATATTATAGACCCAGCGTCGAGCGTCCGCCCACTTGTTATTTTAGAAATTAATCAACCGAGTAGCCCCTAAAACTCTGCCTAGTAGCCTAAATAGTAGAAAGTAGTGAGTAGTGAGTAGACAGTATCCCTTTTTAGTACAATAATTTTAAAATGTTGTGAGCATTCCCTATTGCAAATTGTAAGACTATGATTGTTTCTTTAGATTATGTAGGCCGCAGTAACTAATGAGTGTTTATTTTTTCAGAAGGAAGTCTTTCTGGATCATTTTTCAACCCTCATGGGCTTTGAGCTTTTTGAAAAAGCGAATGAAAATGTGGCAAAGAAGATTCCCATTCTAATAATGTACCTAAAAAGTAAAGTCGATGCTTCTGCCGCTAGTTCCAACACGTCTGGAAATAGAAGTCAAAAAGAGGAATACGAAACAATGATCCAACCAAGAAAAGACCTAATTTACATACAAACTTTAGAGAACCCACAGGCCCAGTTTGTCTTTGTGCTGTTGGCTGTCATGAGAATGTGGGGGCAACCCATCGAGCAGCTTTTCACATTCCACAGTGTAAGTAAAACACTTGTTTACTTTATATTTTATCAATTCAAATAATTTTATTTAGCATTTCAGCTATTTCACATGTTACTTGTTATAATAATATGATATTCATTGATTATTTGCACAATAGACCTATTTAGTTCACACGCCAAAAATATATTTTACCCACTTTTTTTCTATCCCGTTGGAATGATTTCGTAACCCTTGTTTTAATGTCGGAATCTTGGTTAAAATTATTAATTTTTGTAGTACAATAATAGAACAATTGAATGTGTATCATGTAGGCCTAGTGGAAATGGCGAAAGCCTAACACATTTAAATTTAAAATTGCAGGATACTTCATCGATGGCAGAGCTAGAGGGCAGACTAGAAAACCCGAACCATCCACACATAGCAGTGCTTTCGGACACCTTACAAGCAGATGTCCAGGCCTGCTGCATGCTGGAGAACACATTTGTTGACAAGCCATTAGACTTGTTCGCGTCCACAATGTTAGCGTTTGGGGCATACTACGTTTTCTTGGTGGAATATCCGAGAACACTTGCTCCAACATTGGAGTTCATTCAAAGGTATTTACAACATTATATTGTTAGATATAAGTCTAATATCTCTATAGAGCCCTGTGAAATTTGCAAGAAGTCCTACCGCCAATTACAAAAGTTCTCAGATTTTGATATTTTTCTAAAATGCTCATTGTGTTTTGCAATCAGTATCAGTTGTAGGGCATATAATCAATTTTCTTTTCTCAATTAATCTTCTGAACTACTACTGTAAGCCCAGTGTCTTCAACTAAGGCATATGTCTGGAGTCTAGAGCGCAATTATTTAAGTGTGTCCACTGTCCATGTGCAGATTATGGTAGTCTAATGGAGGCCACTGTATGGATTAGGTTAGGTCGAGGGTAGATTGGATATTGCTTAACGTCTCATATTTATGCAACTTGGCTAATCGAGACGAAGGGAGGGACGTAAGGGATGACGCGGGGAGACAAGGGGTGGACAAGCCTGTGCTGGTCAGAACCAGCCACAAGCGTATGGGGAGGGCAGGGGTTCCCCCACGTCGTGGTCGTCTCCGTCTGTGTCATCATATAGTTCTCAATCTTTGTTGTTGACACCTCTAATTACCCACCTAGGCCTCCATTAGCTAATTGACAGTGTCCTACTATTCAAACACGAAAATATTTAAAGTTCAAACACTTCCCTTAGTAGGCCCTGATGTATTTCATTTGAAGCCAGCGGTTTAGCCAAGGAAGTTTAACCGGTTCTCACTAGAACACCGAAGTTAAGCAAACTCGGGCGTGGTCAGGGGGTGGGTGACCGCTCTGCCTTGAAACTCACGTATATCGCTGGTTAGAGCAGATGGAGGGTTCGAGAGCTAGTGTCACAAAGTTGGCAGTTTATCGATGAAAAGGGAACATTAATGTGCTACTGGCCAGAGCATCTAAGTAGTGATGATAAGATAATCAAAGCTGTCACCACCCACGCACAACCAACTCCCGAGTGGACCAAGTACAGGGTTTTAAAAAATTATTTGAATGATTGCGGTGAGTTTATTACAAGTGTTATATTATTCATCAGCATAAAGTGTTATCATGGCTAACAGCATCTCGAATTATTGGATGAGCGAAGCGAAGACTTCAATTTCACTGACCCCCAAAAAAATTTAGCTCGGGTGTTTTTTTTTGTTTGTTTTGTTTTTTGTTTTTCTGTCTGTTTGTTAACTCTCTACCAGGCAAACGGCTTATCTGATCTTGATGAAAATTTGACAGGACCTTCGAAATCTCTGAACTTAGAGGTGTATTGTTTTTGGGTACAATCGAAGAAATATTTCTCATGAATATCGCACTTTTACGGGGTTTTTTCCCGATATTTAGTGCGATATTTTCGTGACATTTGGGCCGATTCTGACCAAACGGGTGGGGCTACAACGTTCATATTTCACATGGACATTAAGGTTATAGTGATGTATTGCTTTTTGAAAGAAAAAGTTGAAAAAGTTAGCCAGAATCCATAGAATAAAGGTTTTGATATGAGTTTTTTACGGTTTAGTGCGATATTTTCGTGCCATTTGGGCCGATTATGACCAAACGGGTGGGGCTACAACGTTCATATTATACATTGAAATTAAGATTATGGTGATGTAGTACCTTTTGAAAGAAAAAGTTGAAAAAGTTAGCCAGAATCCATAAAAATAAAGCTTTTAATATAAGTTTTTTACGGTAAATAATAACAGTTGACAAGTAACAATAGAAACTTGACAACAATCACCAACAATACATTGGCAGCAAAGCAAAGCACTTGTAAAAGTAAAGATATCCCACGCAAACTAAAAACTTATAAAAGCTCATCCATCAACGCGGCGGGACTTAAGCGTTTTCCTAGTGACAAATACATGTAGGCCTACTCCACATTACTGTAGACCTACCTGCATGGTAGCTTACTGTGAGTAACCAGGACTTCCAGTGTGGATTTGATTGGTAGTCTGGGGATAAATTTATTTGTAGATATTTGTCTTGTGCAACTAGTAGGCCTACTTACAAATAATAAGTTTCTGATTAATTTATTAGATTTTTAACCCTATTCCCTGACAGGACAAATGGCCTAATACAAAATTATATTATTTAATTTATTCAATTTTAATCCATTGCCTAGCAGGACGTTTTCAAATTGTTCCACAATTGCCAACCCCCCTTAGGTGAATAGGCCTACACCTACAATAGTATACATAGACTTCAGTCCAAGCGTTCTTATAGGCCCACCATATACGGTAGGCCTAGGGATAATATTAAAAGAATTATGATTCATTCAAATTACTGGTGGTAGGCTTTATGTTTTTGAATGAATTTTTTGTTACTGTTCCAGATAATTACATCCTTGCCAGGGCAAAGCTAGTGAAAGCTCTAGAAGATTCCGACATTGCCAGTGGCTGTGAAAATGATGTGAGGAATCGTATGGTGAAATTAAAACACAATACAAATAGAGTTGATATACAAGATTCAGACCTTGACTATAAACCATCCGACAAAATGTTACCAGTTACCAAAAGTGCCATTCCACCATTTCCTGAGTGTGAAGATACCACCAGGCCTTCCGTCAAGAATGCAACGGGTATGTCTTCCACCCACTACCCTTCCACTAGAAAAACAAGTAATATTGTTAAGGCTGAGTGTTGCCCGTTCACGGCCAAAACACACATCACGGTACATATTGTTTGTTGCTGGTCATTTATCTATTGTTACACACGTTTCAGACATGTCATTGCATTACGCGTCCTCAAAGTTTTAACAAAACAAAATTATGCATTGAACGCAAAAATACATTGTTCACGAGCGAGAGCAGAAAATTTTTGAGGTAAGGGCACATCTTAAACGTGTGTAACAATTTATGACCAAAATCAAAATATAATGTACACCGTGGCGTGTGTTTTGGCCGTGAACGGGCGACACTCGGCCTTATGACTTGAGCTTGTAAATACAAATGGGAATAGACCTAAAAAAAATTGTTAAAAAATGAATTAGCTACATAATGTAGGCCTATTATATTTGATTCTTAGCCTACATACTTAGGCCTTATTAGTTCCAAAGTCAATAATGTGTATGTAATCACTGGTGTTTTTATTATTATTATATTATTATTATTATTATTATTATTATTATTATTATTATTATTATTATTATTATTATTATTATTATTATTATTATTATTATTATTATTATTATTATTATTATTATTATTAGTTTTAGTTTGTTAGTCGTGACCAATTATAGACCGCAAAAGAGTGACCCAGTATACCATCCGACATGCAATAAGATACTATTTTTTAAGTGAGTTTGGCTCTCTTCATGAGTAGGACAATACCAAGTGAGTGCCAAATGAACTGACAATCTCAATTTTTCTGCTTTCATCAAATTATTTTGATTCCCTCCAAATATTTACCAAAAATACTGGAGTCACAAAAGTGATAGAATTAAGTTAATTCATATCACTTAAGCTTATCTTAAATATCTTCAATGGAATGCCTGTATTTAAACACCATAACAGGCATGGTAAATACTTCATAGCAAACATTTTTGTTTTTAAAAACAAAACTTTAAGTAGAAAGCTCAAATACCCACTATAGACCGCGACCCACTATATATATGTTTTGAGATAAAACTGCGTGTGATGATTTATAATAAAATAATATATTTTATTACCGAAGTTTCACTAGGGTTTCACCTAGCAATAGCAAGGTTATAAAACAAAAACAAAATGGAATAACAAAGTACAAGATGACAATAAGTAAAACACAGCCAGCTAGAAAAACAGATATAGATGAACTAGACAGAGAGTTAAAAGAGAGCCTCCAGATGTTACGGTGTATGTTATCTCCTACTTCTTGTCACGGGACCTTCCCGGAGTTGGTCTAATGGACGAGTTTCATTCTCAGATCATCACACGCAGTTTTACCTCAAAACATATATTTTCATATCATGTACTGCGAAAGCCTCAAATCTAACATAAATATATATATATATATATATATATATATGGATTGTTGTAGGTTTTCGCGGCCCGTCATAGGATAAAAACAAGGATCTTGGGTAAAAACCGCGTCGAAAATAAGATGAACCAGGGCTGCCCTGGTTCATCTTATTTTCGACGCGGTTTTACACAAGATCCTTGATTTTATCATATATATGACATAATGAAATTCTTTCGAGTTTCCGAGTTGAATAAGTTTTAATACCAACGTTTCGAACAGTTCTGGATTGGATATTGCTTTACATCTCATATTTATGCAACTTGGCTAATCGAGACGAAGGAAGGGACGTAAGAGATGACGCGGGGGGACAAGGGGTGGACAGGCCTGTGCTGGTCAGAACCAGCCACAAGCATATGGGGAGGGCAGGAGTTCCCCACGTCGTGGTCGTCTCCGTCTGTGTCATCATCCGTCCGTTTTGTCTTTGTCGTCGCCGTCGGGGAGGTAGTCAAAGGGAAGGAGTTCCCCGACGACGACCCAGAGCTCGCCATTAGTTTCAGGGAGTGGAACTCCCCTATTCACGGGCCAAACCGCGAGAAGGTGTCGAGTTGGAATTTGAAGGCCCAACCTTCAAATTATGGCCTAATGATCCAGCTCAGTTTTCAAAAGGTACATTTAACAACAAGTGATATTTTGAAGCGAACAACAGCACTAGGACCATGACAACCAAAAGCCATCGAGATGCCTGGAAAGATTTTCCCTATGAAAAGAGGTCGGTCGTTTTTTGAGGAGGCTAACTTTGCAAAGATGCCATCACCCGATAATTCTAGAATGAGAAGAGAGTGGTTGTCATACTTCTTATTCGAAGACAGGATATATTGCAGTACTTGAATGAAGTACTACCGGACGGTAGGCACGACCTACTAGTGCGCACAGGATTCAATGACTGGGAGCATGCTGAAGGTAAAATGCTGAACCACGAAATGGCCTGCCAGTACGTTGAGTCCGAATTGCGTTGCAGACTACATTTCGAACCAACGAATTGATGTTCATATGTTGCTGGTCATAACTCTAAAATCGCAGACAATCGAGAAATTGTGAAAATCTTGCTCGAAATTACTCTCATATTGCTCAACATTGTTTGCCATTCAGAGGTCATGATAAGAAGAAAGAAAACCTGTTAAACCGAGGATTATTTCTTGATCTAGTTAGCTCTATAGCAAGAAGCACCCTAGTCTGTCAGCTCATTTGGAATAGATTAAACGATACATCGAAATCATACGACACGGTATGAGCTACATTCTGACGAATTTAAAATATCTACAACTGTTTTATTTAGGCACCTAAAAACAAAAACGTGTCTCAAGGTGGCCAAATAGTGCTGGATCTCACAGTGGAGAAACTAATCGTCGTCAGACTTCTAACATGTTCGAGCTGGGAATATCCATTAGATACTTATGACTTGAGGTTGCCCGTTAAGTCGTATCTAGACAAACAAGGCCAGACAATTGACAGTGTCAAAAACAATATGCCAGGCGTAGAGTTCACAAAGTGTTTTTTAAATCGGAAATGTAAAATGTCGAGAGCTCTCTCAGTTCGGCCTCTACACCACATAAGTTTGCAGTGGAAGTAGTAGATACTTCAACCATAATAAATGTTAAGGAATGATGCCCAACATTCAACAAAATGTGTGCATTTCACTTGAAACACCAAAACGTGCACCGAGAGACAGGAAGGTATTCCTCCAAATATCTAAAGTCTGCAATTTTATTTTTGGCCATACAAAACCTGGTGTACTGTGCAGTGTGCACGTACACTACGATCGGTGGAATGACCCAATACATTCCTACTGAAAACACTAACTTTGAGCAACAAGCATTGCCTGTAAACAGGTGTATGAAGAAGGGCAGATGCCTGTAAACGTTTAAACAAGCAGGACATTAAAAAACTGATTCAATACATTCCTGAGGAGTATAGTATGTACTTCTATGATTCTGTGTTCACTTGGTCTACTCTTGACAAAGATCTTGTAGAAAATTTGGACGACGAAAACTTAACTAGTGAGTAGACTCTACTATATTGTACTATCAACAATATTAGGTAACAAAGATGTCATGTGGGTATTGTAACTGATTTAACTTTTAAGCGTTCATGTATGCTAAAAACAATAAAAGACAATGTTTAAATAAAATTTCCAGTTATTTTTCTTCAAAAAAATATTCAATAAAAACTGCTTAGATTCAGAAACTCCACAAGTCCGTGATAAACAATAATTAATTGCTAAACAATTAAGCAGGTTAAAATTGTGAAAAATGCAAAATTGATTGCAAAAGACGGATACTTGTTCGAACTGCTTGTTCGAAGTCATGAAATATAAAACTGTTTGCAATGGGATTTCGAGCAATGTACCTCATCCCCACACCCCCATCAACCAAACGGAAAAGCAGAGTCAGCTGTCAAGATAGCAAAAAAGATTTTGAAGCATACAGAGCGATCAGGTGAAGACAGAGATCTAGTGATATTTTGCTGGCGAAATACTCCGACCCAGTTCATAGACTCCAGCCCAGTGCAACGCTTGATGGGACGCCGCACTAGAACATTCTTACCAACAGCAAATAATCTATTTGAGCCAAAAATTCCAGAAGACGTCAAAGAAAGAATTAACTTGCGGAAATTGAAGAATAAGGTTAAGCACAAGGAAAAGAGTTGCCTGGCCTTGTATTTGGTCAAAATGTAAGAATGCAACTAAACCCACGAAGGCGCGGTGGTAGATGGTCGAAAGCCGATGTAAATGATGAATGAAATGATGTAAATAGGCATTTTAAGGCTATTGTACCACCTCTGGCCGATAATTTGAAAGTCGAAGAAACATGTCTGAAAAGTTTGCTGAATGAAAGAAGGCCTTTAAAATAACAGAAAAAAATTGTGAATTTTTTTGGGCGGGACATAACCTCACTTTTGGAAATTATATTTTGATTTTTGGACAAAAGTGTTATATACAAGACTAGTTTTTTATTGGATATTGCTTAACGTCTCATATTTATGCAACTTGGCTAATCGAGACGAAGGGAGGGACGTAAGCTATGACGCAGTTCAAAATTAAATTTTGAGAATCGGTTTTCTGGACATAGTTTCTAAACACCTTTAGCTATAACTTGACTATAGCTAAAATAGTTTTCTGAACATAGATACAATGGCCATGCAATCGATCACCAGTTGGCATTGCCTTGTCTGCATTGCTGTATGAATATGTTAATAAAACAGCCATTTTTATCGAGATGCAACTTCTTTCAAAATCGCATAGATAACAATGCCACATGAGCTCTTAGAGGTGTAATTTATTGTGGTCGGGGGATATTTGTATGTGTAGCGTAGTTTATCGACACAATAAAATACTGTTGCGATTTTGCCTTAAGCAATGGTTTGACTGTTTTTGTGGATGAATCATCTATAACACGGAGCATTTCATGCCCAACACATTTGTTTCAAGACCAGAGACGAAAAGAGAACAACATGGGAAGGCTGGCTGTAATCCCACACAGAACAGAACCCAACACTTGCCGAACATCAACCCCTCTGGCTTTACAAAGCACAGCACTAAGACAATGAACGCAGAATAAGAGAGAACCAAACACTTCCATAGCCTGTACTATAGGGACAAAAAATACTGTATGACTCGTATGCCCATGGGACATGCCTTGTCCCCATACTTTATGCAATGAGTAGCTACCATAGTCTTAAATTCCCTAGCAGTGGAACTGAACATCTTTACGATCGGCTATTTAGATGACTGGACCCAGAACGCCTACACAAAGCAGTATGCCTAATAAGACGAATGGGCTTTGTAATCAACTCGAAACCACTAGTTGTACTACCTTACCGACTACTGCAGCGGCCACCGTCGACACCACCCAACATGTTTATAGGCGACTTACTCTCACAGTGCGGTGTGGCAAGTCATACCCCAAGCAGTAACGGATGTCACTGGTTTGACAGTCAAAAGTGGCAACTTGTACCTTAATGGCAAACTGGTTGAGACTGTAAGCAAAGTGACAGCAAGGACAGGCCTAATCAATTTCCATAATCACTTTTATGCACATTATGGTCTTTATGTAAAATTCTTTTAGCTTCAAACTGGACACGGGGCTGTTGAGGTGTGAGCTAAATAAGTGTTAGGGTGGATATTGTTTAGATAGGTAATATAAGATATGATAGGAGATAATATTTAACTACTGTTTTATGAACAAACCACAAATCACAACTAAATCGAGAACTGACTATTCGACTTGCAAACTCGACTTGCAGACCTACCAGCAAACACAACTCATCTACTGAAGCCTACCGATGTAGGAATATTTGACCCTGTGAAGGCAAGATGGCCTGAAGCATTGCAGCTCTTGGTCACTGCCTCACCATGGGTATCAATGTTGTGACCAAGAGCTCCTTTGCCAAGATTCTGAAACCTGTTTGGGACGACGTTATCCGGCCTGAAACCGTCAAAAATGCATTTTGAAGGTCTGGAATATTTCCCTTTGATGCAAACGCTGTAGACTACAAGAAATGCATTGCAGACAGGCTGAAGGCAGATAGGCTGATGCAAATGAAAGCAATGACCTCGACGAATAATTTGGGACGGAGAGCTCGGATGATCATGAATCGGACACTGATTGTGATTCTGAGAACTCTGAAGATCACTTCACAGACAACGAGGAGACTCAAAATTCCTCAGTTTTTCTCGTATTATGGGCAAACCTGGAAATGCTTTTTAACTTTTGTTAAGCATGTGGATCTCCTGTTATAAGTTTAAAAAAATATAACGAGATGTATGTTGATTGTTTGCACAATGTGTCATAATGGACATTCCGAAACGTGGTATTCACAACCTATGAGGGGGGAGATTTCAGTTGGAAACGTACATTCATGGCTGCTATTTATACCTGTGGTGTAAATTTCTAGTATTTCAAGAATTTCACAAATGCACTGCAATAAGCATTTGTTTCGGCATCAACATACTACAGGCACGTCAAAAAGTATGTTAGTTAGTTAGTTAATGCTGTTTTAGGGCACTCAACAGTAGGAGTTATCAGTGCCCATGTCAATTGTATTGGAACCTTCCAAATTTTCTTTTCCCATATTGTGGATCGTCCCGCAATACTTGACACTTGGACTATAATGCGCGATAATGAAGTTGCTACACTAAGCAAATCAAATTACGATATTTGGGTCTCTGGGGATGGATAGTTCGATTCGCCAGGCTTCACAGCCAAATATGTTACATAAAGTATAATGGACATTCATTCCGGTAAAATCATCGACTTTTTGATTTACAGCGTGACCAAGTTGACGGAGAGTTAGAAAAGGCTGCGTGTGCTAAGATTTTAGATTCTATGACAAGCAAAAACAATTAAATTTTTTCTTATCCCATCGGCATCGCGGTATAGGTCCATTAATAAGAACCGTGTATCCCACTATTACGGATGAATATGACGTCTGGCACCTTTCAAAAAGTTTGGCTAAAAAATTAAAGGCAATCGAAAATAAAAATCCACTCGTCAGTGATTGGAAACAAAGTATCATCAATCATAAATGGTGGTGCTCTAAAACGTATAACGGAAACGAAGATGAGTTGCTAGAGAAGTTCACCAGCATTATGATGCACGTTGGAAATACGCATGCGTGGGAGGGCAACAACGTTTTCCACAAATGCAGTCATGCGGGAATTGAAACAAATGACAACACATCAACCAAAAAGTGGATAAAACCAGGCTCTTCAACACAACAAACTCTCGGCAGAGTTATCTGGGATAAAACGTTTTTGAAAGATGTAAGGCACGCGAAAAACTACTGCCATACAGGTATGACCAAATTGTTAATCTTTGAAAAATCTGAAATATTATAATATGAAGAATATTATTCATTTTTCCGGTTACAATCGTGCAAACAGTGGTCGTTCTCTGCACAAACATACCAATGGCAATTTCAAGTTCAGTATTTTTAATTACGAAAATTAAGCTTATCATTGTCACTTTAAATTTGCACATGGCAAAACACTTGTAATACTTGCCCCTCCCCGGCCCCTCTGCTTCCGGGTCAAGCTCGGGCGGTAGTTACGCCGCTGTTTGTTTCGAAGAGCAAAAAAAATATATTGATATTGGATTGGATATTGCTTAACGTCTCATATTTATGCAACTTGGCTAATCGAGACGAAGGGAGGGACGTAAGGGACGACGCGGGGGAACAAGGGGTGGACAGGCCTGTGCTGGTCAGAACCAGCCACAAGCGTACGGGGAGGGCAGGGGTTCCCCACGTCGTGGTCGTCTCCGTCTGTGTCATCATCTGTCCGTGTTGTCATTGTCGTCGCCGTCGGGGAGGTAGTCGAAGGGAAGGAAGAGTTTTTTACTTGATTACCGCATTTTAAAAGCCATTTCTCACATCCTAGGACGAGGCTTCAGTAAAAGCTCCGCTTATATCGGCAACTCAGTTCTACGATCGGTACTACTCATACATCGCAGCGGTTCATGGAACGTGGAAGCGATGCGAGAAAAGACATGGTGTTTATTGTATTGTAATCACTTAAGGTTTAAGAAACCTGAACAAGGGGAAACTCCCCATTCAGTTGGCTTGCGGCAAAGAGTCTGGGTTGGCATAATGAGAGTGTCTACCTTCCCCACCACAAACATTATAGTGTAGCTCATTAGTTCAGTGGTTACACCTACACATTAATTGAACCTACATTTATTTTTCAGGAGGGAATATGTTTATCTAGAGGCTTATAAAAACCAAAAGTTTTTTTTTGTCAGTCAGAAGACTTAAACTTGCATCATGAAGGAGTTAGAATTGAATTTTGGATTGCTACCTGAACACATACTTCAATAACAATTTTAAAAAAAAACAAAACAAAACTAACAATTGTCTGGTTTGTCTTGTTTCTTAAGTAATGAGAGTATGGCTCTAAAGGGCCGCAAAAACATAGCTTGACTTTTTAAAAGACGAATAAATTTTGGATCAATCAAAAAGAGCAAGGAACTGTTGTTGCCCCACAAATGAATCCCACGGCAATACGAACCGATTTTGAGAACACCCTCAGGGGGGCGTCTGGGGTGATGTTTCCCCAAGTAAACTTAGCGGGATGCAGGTTTCACGACGGCAAGGTAACACGTTATTTGACAACTTCTTCACGTCATACAACCTCCTTCAAATATTGAAGGAAAAGTAAGTATACGCCTCTGGTACTGTACGGGTCAACAGTTATGCAAATCCTCCTCTCACTTCTGACAAAGACATCAAGAATTGATTCATTTATTGGATATTGCTTAACGTCTCATATTTATGCAACTTGGCTAATTGAGACGTATGGAGGGACGTAAGAGATGACGCGAAGGGACAAGGGGTGGACAGGCCTGTGCTGGTCAGAACCAGCCACAAGCGTATGGGGAGGGCAGGGGTTCCCCCACGTCGTGGTCGTCCCCGTCTGTGTCATCATCCGTCCGTGTCGTCATTGTCGTCGCCGTCGGGGAGGTAGTCAAAGGGAAAGGGAAAGTTCCCCAACGACGACCCAGAGCTCCCATTAGTTTCAGGGAGAAAAACTCGCTTATCACGGGCCATACTACGAGAAGGTTGCGAGTTGGAATTTGATGGCCCGACATCAAGAAGAAGCCTCGTGGACATTGTGATGAGATTGTTAGCAGGGACACTGTTGTCACGATGGTGAAGTGGCTAGACAACCGATCAGTTGTTCTGGTCTCGAACTATTTGGGCATAGGCATCCAAGATGAGGCAAAATGGTTTGATAAAAAAAATCTTGCTAAAATGGAGGTTAAGTCTTGATTTTTATTTAAGTCTGAATTAGTATCGAGGATAAGTGGAAAGGCCTGTGTCGCAGTACGTCTTCCCAGTCTGAGTGTGGTCTTTGGTCTGAAGAGAGACGTTTTAAAATAACAAGCACGAAAGTCCACCGTGTCGTGACAAGGAAGGCAAACTTTGCACAATTAACCGACAGTTTGTGTTCCAACAAATCTCTCACCTCAGCAGCAACAAGCTATGGAAACCGAATGGAAATGGTGCAAGAAAAAGTTTTAACGATGTTTCATGTGAGAAGTATAGTTGTAGTTTGTGTTGGACTATGTGTCGATACTCGACAGCCATGGCTTGCCACCAGTCCTGATGGCATTGTGTTACCAGTAGGACACAGTGAACCTCCAGCATTGCTAGAGATTAAGTGCTCTTATTCCTGCAAGGCAGGACAAAGGCAGGACATTATGAAAATTGTGAATGCTTTTTAGAATATTTACAGTTTAAGAATGAAAATCTCAATTAAAAAAGAAACGCAAAAGTGAATGAGTGGAAGAAAAATAAACTACAAAGCAGTGAAGATCAACTCAACACATATCGTTGTGCTAGAAATATGTTTGTCAAGGAATTATCGAAGGCAAAGTGTAAGTTCTATGAAAATAAGATTGACAAGTCTAAGAATGATAGTAAATTAATGTGGATCACCCTAAAAAAACTTGTTTAATGTGAAGGGGCCATAACAATGACAAAGAAACATTTTATGGGATTAAGTTTGAAAAAAGTGAACCAGGGGACTCGCCTGAGGAAAATTTTAACAATTTTTTTGTGGACAGTATTAATGAAATTTGCAAATCAATCCCAATAACTGATTCTATGTCTGTTGATTTGGGTGTACAACAACCTACACGTGAGGAATTTAATACCTTTAATTTGATAAGCATTTGTGAATTAAAGAAAATAATTTTTAGTTTAAAAAATAAATTAAGTTCAACTGATGGTATGACAGTCGAAATTATAAAGAAAACATTTGTGTCATGTGGAGCACAGCTGTTAGAAATTGTAAATGAATCTCTAACAACTGGTCAATTCCCATCCAGTTGGAAACTATAACAGTTATTCCTGTTCCAAAAGTAGCAAACCCAAAAATACCACAAGATTTTAGACCTATTAATATGCTGCCAGTTTATGAAAAAATATTAGAAATTGTAGTTCATAACCAGCTGTTAGATTTTTTTGAAAGTAATAACCTATTTTATAAATATCAATCAGGATTTAGAAGGAAAATGTCAACTGAAAACTGCATTGCAATTTTTGATTTCCAAATGGAAAAGTATTCTAGATAGTGAAAACAATATAATAGTTGCTGTTATGATAGATTTAAAAAGGGCTTTTGAAACTATTGATAGGAAAATATTGATAACTAAATTAAGTAAATATGGAATAAATGGAACAGTGATTGAATGGATAATGAGTTATCTTGAAAATAGAACTCAACAAACAAGAATACTAGGAAATAAATCTAAGCAAATTAAAACTAACATTGGGGTTCCCCAGGGGTCTGTTTTTGGACCTCTGTTGTTTATTGATTACATAAATGACATGCCTAAATCTCTTTTAAGAACATTTACAAACCTTTTCGCAGATTACACACTCATTTGGTACGCGGGATTTTTTTAAAGAAGTATGTGTAATATAAAATAGGGATCTAAAATTATTATGTGATTGGTTTACGAGGAATAAGTTGAAGCTTTATGTAACCAAAATTCAATGTATTCTTATTTCAAATTCATAAGTTAAAATCAATAATACACTACGCATTAATCCAAATTGTAAAATTGTACTGGAAGGGTCTGAACTAGATTTTCAAAGTAATGTAAAGTATTTGGGGGTTATTATAGACCAACTTTTATATTTTCATGATTATGTTCAATATATATCAAAAAAGATTAGCAAGAAAATTGGTTATATGTACAGAATTAGCAAACACTTAAGTCAATGGTCAAGATTAATGATATATAAAACAATAATCAGACCTTATTTTGAATACTGCACTTCTTTACTCTGGAAATCTGGTACTGATAACATAAGAAAGTTACAAATATTGGAAAATAAAGGAATGAGAATTATATTGAGGGTTAACAAAAGAACACATGTTAGAGATATGTTGGATGTTCTTGAATGGATGACGGTTGAGCAAAGATTGGGCCTGAAGGTACTAATTTTCATCCGCAATGTTGTGGATGGAAAATTCAATGACAACTTTAATGAGTTCATTAACAAAAATAATGAAGTTCATGATCATCAAACTAGGCAGGCCAATCAATTTCATTTAAACATACAAAATATGACTGTTAACCAAAAATCAATTTTTATTAATGGAATCAAATTATATAATAAGTCTACCAAACGGTATCAAAGAAAGTAGATTCAATATATATAAAACTGAATGTATTAATTTTTTTAAAATCTGAATTTCCATATGAAGGAATGTGACTGAAATTGTTGGAATAGTTTAATTTTGTATTATGTATAGACTCTGTTTTCTACTTATGTGAAGCGCATAATTGTTTATTATGTTATATTATTTGTATTTGTATTTTATATTGTATGTTATGATTGTAACATGTAACGAACTAGCGAAAGCTAAATAAATAAATCATACTACTACTATACACAGGTGTAAGTATCCATGTATGTGTTAGGCTTGGACAAGTGTCACTTCTTTGTTTATTCCTCAGAACCACATAATGGTTGCAAGGGATGGAGCACATTTGGAAGAAATCATACCATAATTCAAAACAAACAAAATTCTTTTGGCAAAGCATTCATGCCATCTCCAAATCTCTCCATTGATGAGAGTATGATAGCATTCAAAGGCAGACATAGCATGAAAGCACGCACAACAATTGAGCATAAAGTTTGTTAGTTAGTTAGTGTTGTTTTAGGGCACTCAACAGTAGAGTTATCAGTGTCCATTACAAGTGTATTGGAATGTTCCAAATTTTCTTTTTCAACAATTGTGGATTACCACCATGTTTTCTCTTTCCAATGGGAGGAACGTAAGGGGCGACGCGGGGGGGGGACAAGGGGTGGACAGGCCTGTGCTGGTCAGAACCAGCCACAAGCATATGGGGAGGGCAGGGGTTCCTCCACGTCATGGTCGTCTCCGTCTTGTATCATCATCCGTCCGTGTTGTCATTGTCGTCGCCGTTGGGGAAGTAGTCAAAGGGAAGGGGTTCCCAGACGACGACCCAGAGTTCGCCATTAGTTTCAGGGAGTGAAACTCCCCTATTTACGGGCCAAACCGCGAGAAGGTTGCGAGTTGGACTTTGATGGCCCAAACGACCTATTTAAACATGGATATATGGAAGAGTTTATTTACTTCATTACCACATTTTTTTATGCTTATTTTCATTCTTGGAGGAGGCTTCAGTACAAGCCCTGCTTGAGGCGGCAACGAAGTTCAACGATCGGTACTACTCATACCTCGCGACGGTCAATGGAAAGTGGAAGCGATGCGAGGAAAGACGATGGTGTTTATTGTAAAAACAGGCAAACATACATTGACCTTCCGAAAGCAACCAAAAGTAAACCCAAGCTCGGAAATCAATATGTCAGCCTAGCTGGGGTTGGGGCAGATCAGTGGTGGAAAAGTGCCACTACACGACTTGATTTGGAGGAACCATGTCAAAACAGTAATGTCGAAGTGGATTTTGTTATCTAGTTTTTTAGTTAAGTGTTACAGAGTTTTCTGCCATCAGGAAGAAGCATTAGCATTTGCTATTCAGCATGCTTGTCTTGTGCATATTTACATATTCACAATTCTACATAGTTGTCATTAAAAGATGAACTAATGTCCCATCCAATTAGTACCTAGTCAAACATAGTTTGGGATGCAAAACTTGCTGATTTTTTATTTTGTATGCTTGTTTTTTTGATCTAATGTAGTACTGGGACAAAATATAATAAGCAGTACTGGTTTACAAAACAGCTACGTGCACAATTACTTATTGTTAATGATAGGGATGTCTAGGTTTGTAAAACTCTACACGTGTGCCCTTGCATATTGTTATTAGCATGATGGTATCTAGGGCGACGGTCGTTCGCCCGCAGCCAAGCGCACGCGACTGCTAATAGGCGATGATATCTAGGGCGACGGTCGTTCGCCCGCAGCCAAGGGCACGCGACTGCTAGTAGGCGATGATAACTCGACCCTGTTTACTCCTACCCGAGTTGAGGGGGTTTTCAGCTATCTGCACACGCCGTCCCGAAAAATTTACAATCTTGAAACTCGGTATATGACCTGATATGTGGTCCATGACATACCAAAAAAAAAATCAGCCCGATCCGATAACCTGTTCTGTGTTAAAAAAGTGCGTAAAAATCAACGAAAATCTTTCGGCTTGCTGGTTGGTTGGGGGGGGGGGGGATTCTGACAGAGAGGAATAAGAGCCTACAGAGAAAACGGTACATCTTAGAACTATGAAACTTGGACCACACTTAGATGTACCTCAGACTCACATACTTCCGCCGAGAGACAAGTAATATTCCACCCCCAACAACCCTTAAATCATCCCCTAAAATTAAAATAATTCATAGCTCTACCCAAAATTGAATTTTTAATCAAATAAATTATTAAAATATGTTCTAATGTGTTTAACCAATCGGCAATTCTCATTATATAAACCACTTTTTCAACCCCCATCTCTACGTTATTACTGATTG
>JAMZAV010006360.1:0-104081 GCA_024449915.1 Sweltsa coloradensis
GATTTATTAACACACATCTTCATTGTTTGATATTTTCGACTGCTCGGCATATTTAATATAACTAATTTGGTCAATACCAATAATATTACGTCCCTGGAGAAAAGATTCTGATAACGATTTTGAGCACGAAATTGTTTCTCAGACAGATCTAGGCGTTCCGTAGGAGGGCCTAGGCCCTAGCAGCGAGTTTCCGAGTTTTAGCACCACCAACGACGTACCGTTAGGTTACGGGAAACAGCTTTTTTCCGATTAAAGGGGTTAACGAAATGGCTGTAGGTGTAGTCTATTAGAAATTACACGTTTGCAAGGAAAATAATTTCCTATAATTTTGTCACACATGGCCCGGAACTATCTGGTTTTGTAGGAAATCAAATCGGGACCGATCAGGAAAAGTAGGCCTAAATTGACTCTTCGGAAAAGGAAATAAATATATTTCAGTGAGTTGCAGGATGACTTTGAACATCACAACAGGCTAACTAATGTCATAACATTAATTCACATCCTAATTACATATCACAACATTCACCAACGATTGATTATTGAGCATTCAAATAGTCAGTTTATACAAAGCTGCTTAGGGAAGGCCTACTCCTGATGCCACTCCGGCCGGCCATGATGCACGTTACGCCCACCGACAGTGCTGCCCCTGGATTTCACTTTAAACGCGTATACTACCGGCCCTTGCAGTTTAGCCTATAGCTTTAGGGTAAATCACTTAAATTGGTTTTAGGGTAAGCAACTGGTTAGTTTAAAGCATTAGGCTGTAATAGTCCTGGGACCAGCCTTAGATTGCTGCGTTTGCTCTAGGGCCTAAATCAATTTTATGTCCGGTAGACCTAGACCTTACGCCTAGCCTAGGATCCCATGCAAATCTCTTGTTTTTAGGCCTTAACCAACACTGTTATATATTGCCAGCTCACTAGTTAAAATCCTTGTATCAGTATGTGTAATTGAAGATCATCCTGAGATCACAAAAATAAGTTTATGGTCAGATGCCTGCGTTCCCCAAAACCGTAACTCAATAATCTCCAATGCACTAAAATCATTTTTGAGTAATAATTAAAAAAAGTGGGGGGAATTAAAAAATCAGAACCTGGACATGAGAGGTATCCAGGAGGTTGATAATGCTACAGCCAGATAGAGAAGTGGTTAGAGTCTCGTGAGGTATTTAGTCCCGTACAAGTTTGTTAAGATCATTGGTACAGCTGGGAAGGAGGGCCAACATGCAATTCAATCAAATAAGAAAAAACGATTTCTTAAATTTTTTTGAAACATTTTTCCGGTATCGTTCCCCAAAAGCAGCTAGGATCGATCTAAATTAATTCTTACGTTTGAACGAACCACATTGCTCTACTCTTCTAAAATCCTAAGAAATCTTTAAGTCCAAAAACATAAAGCGTAGTAATGAAGGAAACATGCGACACAATACTTCTTCGTGTCAAACAGAAATTTAACGACAACCGTCATCTCATGGCCTCCAAGCTGCTAGATTGCACACGTTTTCTGCAATTTCGGATAACCTTCCCCAATCAAGATTTGGATATAGTAGCTAAACAATACCCTGTGCTTGATAAAAAATTGAAGACAGAACTGATTCACTTAAACAACCATGACGAGTATACGGAGAGAAGTCCGCTCTCTCGATGTTCAAATGAATCAAACGTTTAATCTGATCCACACTTTCTCAGAAAACCATTATTTTATAGAAAATAATAACGACTACACCGATCACGACAGCTGAATCCGAGAGTAGTTTTTCGACTCTTAAACGCGTTAATACTATGTGTACACAACGAGCTTTGCGTCCACATCTACTGCATAGGCATCATGTAAATTCAGTATTTCTTGTTTATGAATGGCAATTCCTCGTTCGTAATTAGCTCATTGTAAAAGTCTTTTTGTCAGCTATGGTAATTATTGGGTTTTAGGCAATTTGTTACGACTTGATGTTGACTAACCACATTGCAAGTGGGATTAACTTGTAATTTTAGCTTGACGAGACCCGTCACGGGACACTTCCCTTTCCACTCCTATGTCGGCTGCTCACGCCCGACACAGTCTATTTTACAAATTTGGCACCGATTTACTTCAAATTAGAAGCGTGCTGCCATCTGTTGGTATTTGTGTGAACTAGGTCGACATTTTTCAACTGAGCCAGCTACTCACCGCGTTGTAAATACTTAATTACGAGTTTATAATATAATGTCGCAGTGACTACAAACAGCTCAAGTAAACATTGCAGTTTGGAAAATGGCTCCCACATCACGCAAACGGATGCGACAGGGCGTCAGTACAGTCAGACAGGGCAGTGCCTAGAACTGAACTCGAATTCTTCAAACTGTTCTTCACTGACACACTGTTATCGGAGATAACAACAGAAACAAACAGGTACGCTGCAGAAAAAATCCTACATGCGGCGATTTTCTATGTGGGTTAGCTGGGTAGATGTGACCCTAGATGAGATGAAAGCTTTTCTAAGGGTAGTTTGCAACACGGCTATTCATGAGAAGCCAGACCTCCAGGCTTATTTCTCCGATTAGTAAGTTATTAGGGTTTAAGGGCACACAACACTAAGGTTATTAGTGCCCGTGTTCTCTTTTAGAGTGATGTGCTATTTTTTAAATTCTATTATACAGCTTTGTTGATTTCAGATATTTAAAAACATTGGTTATATTCTCAGATTCATCAGATAAAATTTCTTTTAAATTAGGTTTTAGTTTAAAATCATTCCTCTCGTCCATGGTTTGGGGACATTCTACTAAAATGTGCTTTACAGTTAAAATCTCACCACACTGCTCACATGGGGGTGGCCGATAAATGGCCTACTGGGCAGCCCTTTTTCAAGCTATAGAGACACACTGCTGAGCCACTATAGAATAGTGCATGCAGTAGAAGTTTCCTATGTGCCAAAAGTAGATTAGGTAGTAATATTAAAGGCGTTTCGCGCCTGCTAACATAAATAACCAGTTCAAATCGTAAATTGTATTTTTTAAAGAGCTGAAAATACCATCTGCTCAGCCTACTAAATGCTACCTAGTACAGAGTACTTATCTCGACCTGAAGAGGGGCATGAATTGCACCCTGGGCCGGCTTCCCACAGAAAAGTTAAAAAAATTATATATACACATAAGCTTATATTACCATAAAATTTTAGCGTAGCTAGTTTCATCGGTTAATGGTATACAATGTTCCAGCTACCTTCACCTTAAATTCAAGTGTTGACTATGGCAAAGTAAACACAGTGATTTATTAATTATTCCACTCCACTAGTGTATTCATAAACAATTTGCACTCGTACGATAGTCTAAACATGACTAGCCTGCTTCGTTTTAGTTAAAGTATTTACTAAAATATCAGTGGGGTCACGTTATAGGTGAAGCAGGACAAATCTTTTCGTGCAGGCTACATCGTCCATCTAAACACTGTCTATACTGTACTAGCTGGTATACAACACCATTACAAACATGAACGCGTTGCATGGTTGGAACTGTAGTAAACAATTACTGCACGCCTAATCTATGTAAGATTCCTTCAATTAGAAATTTTTGTAAGCAAGCTGATGTTAAATTGTTAAGGGGTTTGCTGTGTAGTAAGTTGATGTAGACTTCGAAATGATAATGAGATTCCCTTGATACCTCCACGGGCTAGAACATCAGCATATCAAAATGGTTTTTACAATCGATCTGTCTCCTTATGGAATGCACTTCCAAATGTATTAAAAACAGACAGTAGTTTCAATAGCGTCATCAAAGATTATTTTAAGTAGGTTGTAGTTCTGTTTTTGTTACTCAAAATATTGTTAAGTTTAGGTTATGTAGTGATTTTATAATATTTATTGATGTTGTATTTGATACTGTATTTAACTTGGACATTGTTTTTTATTATAATTGTATTACAGGGTGACAGGTACTCACGTAGTATATTTATCTCTATCTGTCACTCTCGCATTTATTTTTAATTACATGTCAATTGTTGTACGCAAATAAATGCAAATATTAATAAATAGAAATAAAAAAAATGAGATATGATCACCTCGTTCATCTTTATCGATTTTAATTTAATTGGATATTGCTTTACGTCTCATATTTATGCAACTTGGCTAATCGAGACGAAGGGAGGGACGTAAGGGATGACGCGGGGGGACAAGGGGTCGACAGGCCTGTGCTGGTCAGAACCAACCACAAGCATCGACGTCATAAAATATACACCGTGTTTTTACTTCTAATTATTAATGAACCTGTTAGTGTTTCAGATCAATTTGGAATCATTTCGACAATGATGGGCCACGCACAAACAACCATGTAAAGGCTGGCACAGCAAGTTGGGCGAAATTATGAATGGCCGGATAAGGCATAACATTGACTACATTTCTCTGCTTCAATGCCTCCAAGAAGACACAGAGGCAGACATGCTAGATCTGACAAGGGGAGCTCTTCTCAAACCAGTTGCCAATCGTTACAGAATGATTGATGTAAGACTACAATCACTCGGGGAACGATTTCAGGCTATGGATCTGGTTAACTATTCGGACGCAGCCAAACATGTCGTGAAGCATAATTAGATAAACTGCTTGTGACATCGCGCGTGAGTTGAGTAGAGAGAGAGAACCAGAAAGCCAAAAAAGATTAACACTAGGCATAGGCCCAATCTGAACGACGGCCTATTGCATGATGACCTAGCCTGGCCAAAGCTCCGCTCAGCAACTTTCATCAAGCCTAGGCCAGGGCCCAATAGACGTTTCCCAAGCAACAGTCCTCACCAACCAAAGCGGCAGGTTCATGGGCAAATCGAGCCGGAGTCTGCGCATAGCACCTCTAAACATCCAGTCATCAATACACCGTCCACTACAAGGACAAACAACCTAGTTATTAGTGACTGTTTTCCGGCTGCCACTACCTAAAGACCCAGCCAACAAGGCTATATAAACTGAAGAAATTCACCCAGGCATCCAACCCCATCAACTCTGTAACATCATCCGCAATCACATCCCAGACACCAATATTAATTCTGTGATTCTCTATTGTGGGACAAATTCACTAGTTAACTTGGAGATCATGGATAACGTATACCAGCTGATTCAAACAACGAAGAAATCATTCCACAATGCACAAATCGTTTATACAGGCATCGTATACACGCGAAATGTCAATAATGAGTTAGTAGATAGTGCAAACGAGGCCATCAAATGGGGTTGCTATGTGCTAGATGCAGTACACGTCTTATCAAATAATTGAATTACAGACGCCGACATTTCAAGAGGTGGACTACACCCCAACAAGGCATGAAGCTTTAAAATACATAACATGTTAACTGAAACTTACTCCACCGTCTCATGGCGCCTATTCCACCTGCAAAATCGACCCATGAACGTTCTTACCCCGCTCAGGGCCAACCTCAGCACCCACGTTTCCGTCCATCAACTTAACTCGCGGATTACGAACTTGGTAGCTGTGTGCCAAGTCCTCAAGCCAAGATTCAATCATATTGGTGAAGAAGATTCTTCGGTTATTTTGTATTAGTATTATGTACTGCACGATAAAATAACGTCAATATTTACTGTTACCACCGTAGGTACTTATACTTGCTACTTGTCCGTAGGTGAAGATAATGCTGAATACTTCAGGAACGGAAAGGGGTATTTTTCCATCAATGATCAAACTATTGGTGATGCAAATTTAAAAATTTTGGATATTGTGGCAAGTTGGCCCGGGTCATCTCATGACACAACCATTTTCAACTCCTCTGCTATAAAAGCTCGACTTGAGCTTGGTCACATGGGAGACTCTTTGCTCGTTGCCGACAGTGGTTATGATTGTCCCCATACATGATGATCGTGCCACTTGCGGCTGTGCACTGCAACTGCTTTGTTGCATAACCTCGCTTGCGGCGAGAACGAAGAAGCCCCACCACAAGACCCCAACCTCCCATTCAGAATTAACTTGGAAGATGATGACATGCCCGTTACCCCCAATCCTCGACGTGGCCAAGGAGGAGGTGATCGCGTCCGTCAAGCACTGATTCATGACTACTTTGCATGGTATGTTAATGATTATAATCACATTTAGCAAAAGTTTAACATACGGCCGTGTAAACAATTTTCATTCCATTTATGAATACATTTACATTTCTTTATATTTTACATTTATTACATTTTATTTTTTGAATAACATATTCCTAGCTATGGATATGCCAGTATGCCAGGATATGCCACTTCGAACAAACTATAGAACTAGTGCTGCGATCTAGCGGTAAAAGTTTCAACAGCCACCGAGAGAGAGCATTGCCAACCAACAACAGCAACTTGATTAGGGGACATTTGACAAAAAGGCAAAATGGTCAAAGCTGATACAAAACTTTGGATCATGACACTGCATTTTAAGACAAAGGATTCTGGGGATAATGCAGAGTAGCTAGTTAAAGTTCAGACATCTTTGGGGCCAGACACACAAATTCTAAAAATAGACATGCTGTCACACCCCAAGCCAACCAAAGCTTCGAGAACAAACTGATTGCAGACGACAGAACCTACACAGCCACAGACGAGCGCGGACGTGATGAACGAGGGACTAAGAGACGTCAAGTTTTAGGGACTGGGGTCAATCACCATCAAAAAGTAAATACTGATTGCACTTGAAGTGTAAATAGTAGTACATAGGATGTAAACGTTTAGTGTAACACAGGCTTTTGGATCGGTACGTTTCAAGTCACTCATCATATTTAATTTAATCTTGTTGCTTGACCGTTTTTAAATTTTACTGTTATGTAGGAGTCTACCAAGTTAGTGAGTAGGCCTAAATACCTAATTTAAGCACAAGATACAATTTTTTAAAGTAGGTAGGCCTGGCCCAGGCCTGCTTCACAAACTAGAGTCGCATAGGCCCAAGTGATTAAAAGTTTAGCTACAGGTAGGCCTACCTCTGTTTCATATTCTTACCTTACGATGTCAATTGTCAATATCGAACTTTATTTTCTGTGAATTATTCAGTTTGGCGGTACAAATTGGTAAAAGGTACCAGTACTTTTTCTTTCAAAAGGTACTACATTAGGCCTATCATAGCCTTAATGTCCATGTAAAATATGAACGTTGTAGCACCACCCGTTTGGTCAGAATCGGCCCAAATGTCACGAAAATATTGCATTTAAATTGGGATAATTACAATATTCACGAGAAATATTTCTTCGATTATACCAAAAACGTGGCAGGTCTAAGTTCAGAGATTTCGAAGGTTCCCTTCAATTTTCATCAAGATCGCATATGCCGTTTGCCCGGTAGAGCGCGACCAAACAAGACAAGAAAAAAAACAAAAAAACACCCAAGCTAATTTTTTGTAGGGGTCAGTGAGATTGAAGTCTTTCCTTTGCTCATCCAACAAAGAAACTGGGAATTTGATCTCTCATTCCATCCACATTCTGCCAGGGTGCTTCTTGATACATATAGTATGGAAAAATGATAATGAAATTAATGATACTTTATTGTTTATTGCACTAGAGAGTACCTAGGCCTACTACTATAATATGGTATGCTAGGCTATGGGGCTACAGCTTTACATGGATAGGCCATCAGTTTCAGTTGTTAATTTAATCTCTCCTTTTCAGTGAACAAAGCTCACGTTAAAGAGCTCGAAAACTTGCAGAAAAAAAAATTAAACAGTTAAATGAAAAGATTGAAAAAAAATATTATCCCTGAAAAACAAGAAATTCTGGAAAAATCGCATAGAGCTAAAATGTCAGTAAACAATGCAAAAAAACATTGAAGTTTGAACATGAACAAGAGATCCACGGTCCGCGTCGGTATGCAAGGAACTACAGGTCTAATTTTTAATTGATTATCGATCGACGTAAAAAAATATCAGTATTTATCCATCGATAATGATGCAATGCTTTGCGGAGGCCATACTCAGAGAAGCTGAGAGACTCTTTAATATTAGCACAATTGCCTATCTGGACAATTGGCTTATAGCACCTGCTTCAGCCTTAGTTTTACAAATGGTCATACAGTGGATCCAATCACTAGGAATCACCCTTAGTGACAAATCTATTCTTGAACCCCGAACACAGTTGCCATACCTAGGCCTCAAGCTTAGCATACCTGATGGAACTCTACAAGCAACACTGGGTGCAATCACAAAACTTCGTGATGGGCTAGGCATATTGTACTCAGTTTTGACAAGGACATAGAAAGAATAGTGGGTTACATAAACTGGCTTGCGGATAACCTCCGCTGGCCATTGTTCCCTACTCGACGGATTCGCGAACGCAACCCAGCCAACCTCCTTGATCTTCTTGAAAATTCCGACCCGGCCCATGCTTACCAGCCCTGCTATCATCAGAATCTACACAGACGCAACCCCCCACAGTATAGCAGCGGTAAACCCCAGGAAAGCTAATGCTACATACCTCCGAGAGGGACTCGAATTAAACCAAGCAGAAATGGGGGACGGCTTGTCAAATGGGCCTGTGATAAAGCACAGATGCCGGTCCACGTCTTGATTATCAGCGACAATACCACGGTTATCTGGAGCTTACCAAGAGGGAAAGGAAAAACCTTTGATAATCCGGCTCGTAGGCGATTTCTATGGTCCATCTTTAGAGAACATCCTGACTGTACATGGGATACAGTATGGGTGCCTACGAGCCGCAACCCAGCCGACAAACCATCCCGGCTGGTCCTCAACAACATACACCGAGCAGCATTCGAGGACGCTCATGTCCATCCCAGAATGGATTGGTTTCGGTAATTTTATTTTGTACCACAGGCGGTCACAGCCGTGATCAACTGTTAACTATAACTATGTTCTTGTTTTGAATAAAAATAAAAAGACGCTGCTGACAGTGTTGAAGATATTCCAAGGCCCCTTTAAGAAGTTCAGAACCAAGAAACCAATGTGTAGCCAGATTTCGGCAGATATTTTAAAATATCTTTAAATTTTAAGAACAGAACTACAGTGCGAGAATCGATACAGGACGGAAATAAAAAGGAAGATTTAAGTTTGTACCGGAAACAACACTTCTGGCTCCACACGAAATGTGCTAGAGTTTGAAGATGAGATAAACAAAATCACAGCAATGGATAACACTGTGGAGCCAGAGGTGTTGCGAGGCGTAGGACGTGTCGAGTTTAAGCACAAGCGGAAGGGTGAAGGGGTGCCATCTGAAGCTACTGTGCCTAAAAAGGGCAAAACTTCAAATTAGGAAATTATTGAATATTTAAAAGCTAAAGAGACGGCCAAGGAAAAACACCAAAATGAGAAAATGGACGTGATTAGGGCCTTATTAGGGGAGCAAATACCAGACAATGATCGACAGACTCGATGATTGTTTTTTTTATCCAATTTATGTAATGCAGCCATTAAGAATAAGTTGTTAACAAAATTACATGACCTGTCACTCAAAGGGGTGAAAAAGCTTCGTATCGCTAGGTTGCGCCACTTGCTTCACATCGATAAAAACAATATGAAGACATTTCTGCTAAAAGTAAACATCTTCAACTTGCAGACTATGAATTGATAAATGCTGACTAAGTTGATGATATTGTCTTCAGGGACTAGTCAAAAAAGTTTAAAATAGCGCCGAAACATTCTTCCGTAGTTCCAACGTACAGCGGAAACAGAACATATAATTTCTTTTACAAAGGGTGTCTCAGGGAAGAGTAAGCCAAGAACAAAGTAAGTGGCGACATTCATGCAGCGGGCATCGTGAGTCCTGTCGTCTCGTCTTCCTCGAGCCATTGCTTGGATATTGCTTTACGTCTCATATTTATGCAACTTGGCTAATCGAGACGAAGGGAAGGACGTAAGGGATGACGCGGGGGATATATATAGGATATTGCTTAACGTCTCATATTTGTGCAACTAGGCTAATCGAGACGAAAGGGAGGGACGTAAGGATGACGCGGGGGGACAAGGGGTGGACAGGCCTGTGCTGGTCAGAACCAGCCACAAGCATATGGGCCATTGTTGTGCGCGTACTTTAGAGAAGAAAAAATTTCATGATGTAAATTTGATGAATGTGTAATTTATATATTTTATATCATATTATTTATTGTTAAATATATTTTTTTTTACATGGCATAATTAATTGAGCGAGCGAAGCGAGCGTCTCCACTTGACTCTTATGGCTCGAATGTCTGTTTTTTTTTTTTTTTTGTTACTGCTTCGATACAGGTCGCACCGTTTCTCTGATCGACCTGAAATTTTTCACACATGTACATACCACCTAGGCGGGTTGCTGTATAGTTTTTGAACAAAATCCGATCGTTGGTTATAAAAAATAAAAAAAAAAAAATAAAAAAATAAAAATGTTCCGATCGTTATGAAATTTTGCAAGGTCAATAAGTACAACATTCTCTCCTATTTAACAAATTTTCAGCTAAATCGGTCAAGACCTTAAAGACTTATTGGTATGTAACATTATGGGAATGTCGTACTCGGGTCGTGTTGCACGTACCGGTGCTCTCTCAACAACGCGACGGGACTTTAGCGTTTTCCTAGTAACATAATATAATATAGGGTAATATGAGTGACCAAAAAGCAGCCTATTGACAATAATATCATACATTCAGTTTTATGAAAGAGAGTAGTCTTCTCTACAACAAAATGTGAATGTGTAAGAACTGAATGTGTTTTGTTTTGTGTGTGTTACCATTACGAGGATGTCGGTTCTGTCCATTTTCTGTATTGCTTGTCAGTGAAGTGCTTATTATCTCGGTATTGCGCCCCGTTTGTTCCGTCCACAAAGCCCGTGGGGTTTATGTTTGGTCAGTGGACCACAAGCTAAAAGAGGCAACCACAACATAAGACCAAATCGGATAAGTGAGCACATCATTGCAAATGTTGAAGCACAGATTAGAAGCTTTCCGAAGCACTCTCCACACTATAGCGGGAAAAATAATAGTAAACAATATTATCTGCATGAGCTTTATCTGGAGAAGTTTTAGATTGAAACATTTATTGCATTGAAAGCCGGTCCGAAAGTAAAGCCTAAAGTAACATACGACTTTTACTATCGATATTTAAACTCGAATTTTAATTATAACTTGTACTACCCGAGAATAGATACATGTAAAAAATGTAATTGCCTACAAAAGAAAATGGCTGAAGAAAATAATGCAGATGCCTTGGACACAAAAACCAGACACCCTTGTTGTGTGTTAAGTATCTTACCACACAGTGAACCTGAACCTAACACTTTCTGAGCATCAACCCTCGGTTTTGATTGGATATTGCTTAACGTCTCATATTTATGCAACTTGGCTAATCGAGACGAAGGGAGGGACGTAAGGGATGACGTGAAGGGACAAGGGGTGGACAGGCCTGTGCTGGTCAGAACCAGCCACAAGAGTATGGGGAGGGCAGGGGTTCCCCCACGTCGTGGTCGTCTCCGTCTTGTGTCATCATCCGTCCGTGTTGTCATTGTCGTCGCCGTCGGGGAGGTAGTCAAAGGGAAGGGGTTCCCCGACGACGACCCAGAGCTCGCCATTAGTTTCAGGGAGAAAAACCTCCCCTAATCACGGGCCAAACCACGAGAAGGTTGCGAGTTGAATTTGAAGGTCCATCAACCCTCGGGTTGTACGGACTGAACAAACAGGGCACAGCACTGAGATGATAAGCGCTTCCCTGAAAAGAGGGACAGAATGAAGAGACAAAACAAAACCTTCCAGTCAGGACAGACGGACAACCTCCTAAAGTGAACAAACATTAAACAAAATGATGAATGAGAACGAGGACACTGCAAAGACTTGAACAACAAGCAACACATACAGCAAGCAGCAACAGAAGCTAACTCCATTTACTGTGGAGACCCAAATTGGGTTGGGTGGTCTCATTGGGTCACCCAATGAGACCAGAGCGAAGAGCGCGGACAAAACACGTCTGCCTGGGACAAGAGCAACAGACCGACTGCGAGGCGAGGCAGCGAGGCTCTCTGCTGTGAGCGTGCAGGTAATAGTCAAAAGGTGCGGGGCGGCGAGGTCATATCGAAGCTGAACGCCAAATGCATTAACGTTTTACAAATCGTGTTGATGACTGAGGCAAATGGGCTTTTAGGTGTGTAATTAATTAATTGTGAGTAATATATCAAGATATTCAATGAGGCTCATCGTGATGACACTATATTGTCACAAATATCACATTTTCAGGGATTTCACTGTTATTATGGATAACATGGGGCACTGCACTTCAAAAGAAATGCTTGTAAATAGGTACAGTTTCCTAACAAAAGTAGTTTTAGGTATTACCTTGACTAATAATCGAAAGTGGAACTTTCACACTGAAACTATAAGATCTTAGTGCTCAAAGCTGTTAAGGTTCGTTGACAGGAATCTTTCTTCACAAGCAGGGCAGAACAAAGAGAAAACTAAACCTTCCAGTCTGGACAGAACAGACAACGTCCTGAAGTTCACAAACATTAAACACAATGATGCGAGGACACAGCAGCCAAGACTTGCAGCAACAGAAGCTAACTCCCCGTACTGTGGAGGCCCCGTAAGAAGAGAACGAAGAGCCAGCACAAAACACATCCGCCTGCGACAAGAACAACAGACCGACTGCGATATGAATGGAGGCTCTCTGCAGTGTGCATGTAGCTGCAGGTGGTAGTTAAAAGGTGCGGGGCGGCGAGGTCATATCGACGCTACACGGGAAGTAAATTGGAAGTTTTAAAAATCGTATTGATGACAGCAGCACACAGGCTTTATGATGTGTAATTAATTCATTGGTTAAGTGATTTTCTTATGTGCATTAAGGTTCATCGTGACGATACGAGTATAATATTTATATTAGTAATTTTAGGGCTCTTTAACAGCAAAGATTATTGATTGGCGCCTACAAGATATTTAATTGACTATGTATATATGTAAAGTAGCAGCTTCCGCAAAAATAGTTCATAGCTGGACACATTTGTTGAACAGATAATCCAGAACAATGTCTTTTTAACTGTTGAAAATAGTTTTTCACTACGTTTCTAGAGTCGAGTTATGTTCAGCCAAACAGTTCCAAATGGACAATGAGCCAAACTGATGAAGTTTACGATTATCACGAAAATGTTTAAATCGCCCTTTTTTAAAAGTCATCTGGGTCATTAAAGTCCAACTCGCAGCCTTCTCGTGTTTTGGCCCGTTATTAGGGGAGTTTTACTCACTGAAACTAATGGCGAGCTCTGGGTCGTCGTCGGGGAACTTTCCCCTTCACTTTGACTACCTCCCCGACGGCAACGACAATGACAACACAGACGGAGACGACCACGACGTGCGGGAACCCTGCCCTCCCCATACGCTTGTGGCTGGGTCTGATCAGCACAGGCCTGTCCACCCCTTGTCCCCCCGCGTCACTCCTTACGTCCCTCCCTTCGTCTCGATTAGCCAAAGTGCATAAATATGATACGTTAAGCAATATCCAATCAATCAATCAATCAATTAAGTCATCTGACATAGTTTTCGAGGAGCCGTCACGTACATAAAGTGTGACGGATCGCCTTGCCCTCTCTGTCCTAATTAAATTTTTCGCAATTAATTTCCATAAATATGTAAATTAATTAGCCATCAAAATAAATTATCATCTTCAATGATAATTTATTGTTACTATAATATATTTTTAATGTGATGTAATTGGTCTAGGAGCCAGGGATTGTGTCCTAAACAGGGGCTTAATTTCCGCTGGGTTAAATTTCATTTGACCTTGGCTGGCAAGAGAGCTAGTTTGGCAATGTTTCAATTGAAGCCTTGTCAACCCAGTTCTGAGAATCGAGAGAGTTGTAGTCGATTTCCAGCGGGAAATTCGGATGCACCAATGGAAGGGGTGTATGCGACGACGGTGTGGCAAGTGCGGATTGCAGAGGTTGCAACGCTGTGTACTTGTACCGTTAGTTTTATCTGTGTGCAACGCCCTTCTAAATGTATCCTGTGAGGGAGTGTATGAGCCATCCGGCAAACTTGCGGTTGACGAATCAATGATACCTTTCAAGGGAAGGTCATCCCTAAAACAGTATATGCCACTAAAACCAGTCAAAAGAGGATATAAAGTGTGGTGCATTGCTGATTGAGAGACAGGGTTTGTTTCAAAGTTTGATATATATGTTGGAAAAGCAGACCAAAT
Source organism: Sweltsa coloradensis (assembly GCA_024449915.1). NCBI lineage: Eukaryota > Metazoa > Arthropoda > Insecta > Plecoptera > Chloroperlidae > Sweltsa > Sweltsa coloradensis. The sequence continues at coordinate 14,091 of JAMZAV010006360.1, forward strand.
AGAAGACAATGCTGGACAGGGACTAGGAGCAAAAGTTGTGATCAATCTTTCCCAAAACTTTGCAAACACTGGGAGAATTATAGCCTTCGATAATTTCTTCACGTCAATCGATCTCATGTGTAGTCTCTTTGAGAATGGAATTTATTCTTGCGGAACTGTTCGCAGCAACAGGAAAGGTTTGCCAGAAATGTTGAAGAAAAATGACAAACTGAAGAGGGGCGAATTTCAATTCAAAACAAAGAACTGTGTTTCTGCCGTGAAATGGCAAGATAGCAAGCCGGTATGTTTGCTGTCGACAGCACACTCTCCCAAAGATGTCACCTTTGTGAATCGTCGAAATAAAGATGGAAGCAAAACCGAAGTAAGCTGCCCAAGAGTTGTTGAAAATTACAATGCAATCATGGGGGCAGTCGATCGTTTCGACCAATTCAAGGAACGGTACTCGTTGGGTCGGCGGTCTGTCAAGTGGTGGCACCGTATCCTTTATTTCTTGATCGATTTAGCGATTGTCAATGCATTTATTCTTATGAGAATACATAAGAGAGGAGCAGGTAAACAAGACCAGTTGAGCTTCAGGCTTCGATTAGCCGTTCAGCTGATTAGTGGGTTTTCATCTAAACGAAAACGTGGTCCAGTAGTGCAATTCTTAGCTAACAAGAGAAGGGTGCCTGAAGATATTAGACTTGCTTCAGTTGGAAACCACATGGCAGTAAAAAATAAGAATTACCGGCGGTGTCGTAACTGTAGCACAAAAATCAAGGAACAGAGAACCAAATTCACTTGCTCGGCATGTCTCGTTCCACTCTGCATTGATAAGTGTTTCACGAAATTCCATGGAAAAAAAATGTGTTTCAACAAGTGATGAGTTCAGTGTTGTGATTGTACTACCTCCGAAATGAAGGTACTTTGCATAATTTGAAATCTAAATATTGTAATTTGTACCAATTTGTTTCATTCTTGGATATATTTATCCGTTTTTCTACATGTGCCATTGACATTGTAAAAAAATGTGTACCAACAAGTTAACAGTTTATTTTATGCCTTTATTATCACTAAAACACAGGTACTTTGCACATGTTGAAATCTTCAAGATATTGCAATTTGAACGACTTATTTTAGTTCTTATCTGTATTGAACAGTTTTTCCAGATGTCATTGACGTTATCAATAATGTGAAGCAACAATATTGAAAAGTTAATTTTATGCTTTTATTTTCAATAAAATACAGGTACTTTGCATAAAAGTTGAAATTTAATTATTGTAATTTGGACCCCTTAGTTTTGTTCCTAGAGGTATTGATCCGTTTTTCCCGATGGTTTATTAAAAATAATGTGTACAACAAGTGAAAAGCTAATTTTTATGCTTTTTATGAAGAAGGAAATTTAAATAATTTTAAAATAATTTACACCGTCACGTAGGCGGTGGGAATATGTTTTCCCACCACTTTTTTGGGGTACCCCTTGCAAAAAAAAAAAAAAAATTGTTTTTTTAGAATCCTTATTACTGCTAGAATACAAAGTCAAAACTTGAATTTAACCCCTGGAACTATTTTGCCCGTGAAAGGGTTAATGCGACGTAAAAACCATGAAACGTCTTAGTGGAGATCGTGCAATCAAAGTTCGACTGTTATTTAAATTTTATGTGATAAACCCCAAGAGCATGTAATGTAAGCATAATTTTGTTTATACTTTCAGCATCATTTCTGCTGAGCTTCAGCTTCTCACTGAGCAAGTCTCAATCGTCTTGACCAATGGCCAGAAAGGGGTTGCGAGCTCTGCGCTTGACGGAGGGGAGATTCCGAATGCTGAAGACGCAAAACTCTACGCAGACAACGTCTGCATTAACGAAACCACTTGCATACAACTGTGTGTCGACTCCCGGGAGCAAAGTGGGGCTCGAAGTTGGCATGTAGCCTGTAGATTGAGAAGAACTGGCAGCAACTGCTATGGGCTTTTCACTTACGGGAACAGAAAAGGCCAAAATTAGCAAGAAAAGATTGAGCATTTTCTTAGGTCACAAGACAGCTTTAAAGGTAACGTGCACACTGCCAATGGGCTTAAGCTCGAACCATTCGTTAGGCAGGTGTATAGCGACCAACTGGATGTTAATATGACTGTGGTTGAGCTAGGACTAGTTATAATACCTTCATTGTGCTGGCTGGGTTTTCACCAGATGGTGTGGTGTTTCAAGATGGTAAGCCACACCATCTCTTGGAAATAAAATGAACTGCAGCTGGCACTAACAGCAGCATTGAAGAGGTATTGAGTACAAAGGGCATCAAATACCTTGATAGTGATGCTGAAGGCAGCTTAAGACTACAGAAAAAGCATATGTATTATGGGCAATGTCAATTAGGCCTTGCGCTTTTAAACTTGCCATATTGTGATTTTGTTGTTTACAGCCAGTTTCCGCCACTGTGTGTAGTTAAAGTAGAACGAGATGAAGATTTTATCAACAAGTTATTAGTAAAACTAGCTTATGTATATTTCCGCTACGTGTTACCGGCGCTTGCGATAAAGTAGTCTCAACCATCCATACAGTAGGCTACTTTTAAGTGAAAATAGAATAGGGTGTATACAGTGTTTTATTTACACACCATATTTACATCAAAGACAGTAGGTATTGAAATTTACTTCTATTGGTTCAAAGATCATTACACATATAATAGGCCCTAGGGCACTATTGTAAAATTTAATATGGCCTGTAAATAACACTGTATATTCTTATTTAAATATTATTAAAAATAGGACCTAGTTATCATGTTAAGCATGGAGCAGGACAAAGTTCAAAACTTATTGTCTGCTAGTATTGGACTGCTTAAATTAGCAATGGCAGAAGCAACTATCATCATGCTGTTGCAATACGGCACCAACTCCCAATGTAATCGACCGTTTAAAAGTTTAAAGATTCGCACCCGTTGAATTGCCCGCTCCACATGAACTCGAGCTCGAGCAATGTCCCGAGTGTTATCTGCCTCATGTTTAGAGAATTGATTTTTTTCCCTTAAAAATGGTGGCCTGTGAACTTTAATATTTAATTCATTGCATATGGTGTCGATCAAAAACCCTTTTTCAACCATTAACTCGTCGCTTATCCCATCAAGCATTTCAATTTCTTTTGTGTGCTCAGTTATAGCTTTATCGGACGCACGTCCTCCAAAACCTTCGCTTACAAAGGAAATGAGCCCCCCTGGAGTCACACCAATCAAATATTTTACAGTATTTGTCCCCTTGTAATGGGAGTAGGACATAACCCTACATTTCAAGCATTTCGGTTTCATGATAATACACTTCTGTGCAGTCTAGTACTATGCGGACATTTTTAAATTTATGAAAACAAATTGGCATGTTTGAAATGATCTCGTCCTTACTTGGCCAAGGCTTCCTTTAGGCAGATCGAGTAGTATTAGTATTAGTAGTTTTAGGGCGCTTCAACGGCAAAGATTATTCGCGCCTCCAAGATATTTTGTTAACTATGTATGAATGTAAAATACAGTTAATAAGGTTAAATGTGTTTTTCATATCATTGTCATGAAAAGAATTGCCAAGGTCGATATATTTGTAGACAGCCAAATCGGGAAAGGTATACATGCTAAAGTTGTCATATGTAGAAAATGCCAAATTACCAAATCATAATCATAATCGTTATCAGGAAACCGTTGCCAACGTCGTCATAATGAATAGCAAGTCAACATGCTTCATGGATTTTTTTTTATTTTTTTTTATTTAAACTGTCATAATTTGTCGATCAGATTGCTAAGGTTTAGAAATCTGATAAGTTTTTCACTGTTTGTTGTTTGTGTTGTGTTTGTTTGTTTGTTGTTGTTTGTGTGTGTTGTGTGTGTGTGTTGTTTGTTGTTGCCTTACTGAAAAACATATCCAATGTATCAGAGTTCAAGTCACTAGCCGTTCTGCCATCAGACCACAACCCCGTTATCTTTTCTCTGAACGAAAACATATCTCACCTAACACCTAAAATGATAAGGAATTATAGACAAGCAAACTGGAAGGCCTTTCGCAAAGAACTAGATAAACACATCCCAATTGCCCCTGTACTTCAGGGGTCACAGGACATTGACAACTTCGCTGAACTACTAGCCCAATCAATTAATCGAGCAGCTGACGTAGCAGTACCTCTAAGCCAACAGAATTTAGTACGCAGAGAACTTCCACTAATGATCAAAGCAAAAATCAAACTTCGAAATAGAATAAGACACCAATGGCAGAAACAACGAGACCATGCAACTCTACACAGTCTACGCATATTAACAACTCACATCAAGCTAGAAATCAACAAGTGGAGAAATGAGCAGTGGAATTCATTTTTGCGTACACTACGCCCCACAGACACTTGCTCTTTATGGCGAACGTCTAAATATTTTAAACGAAAGTCCTCCGCCATACCGCCACTGGACACTCCAAATGGGCTCGCTTATACGGACAACGACAAAGCAAATACCCTCGCGGACAACTTTGAGCGCATTCATATGCAAAACGATCATTTGAGTAGTCGTTACCATGAAACAAAAGTAAATAAAACTATAAACACCTATCTAAAAAGCCCCCTACCTCAACCAGCAGACTGCAAACTCACTACCCCGAGGGAAGTAGTGCAAATTATTAGACAGCGCAAAAATAAGAAATCTCCGGGTGAAGACCAAATTCCTAATTTAGTGCTAAAAAATCTATCCAAAAAATGTATTATCGCCATGACAATATTTATCAACCATATCCTCATGACATCACACTTTCCCCAGGTCTGGAAAACAGCCAAAGTACTAGCCTTTCCAAAACCCGGAAAATACCAAGGTAATGTTACTAGCTATCGGCCTATTAGTCTTCTGTCAAATATCAGCAAAATAATAGAAAAAATCATTCTCATCCGCTTGAACAAGCATATAATGGAAAACAACATCCTAATCCAAGAACAATTCGGCTTCCGCAGGCATCATTCAACTACTGCACAACTAATACGACTCACTGAACATATTTCGCACCGCTTCAACTCAAACCAACACACTGGCATGCTAACTCTAGACATCGAAAAAGCATTCGACACAGTGTGGCATAATGGACTTTTATTCAAAATGATATCATACAATTTTCCAAAATACCTCATCCTTATTATTAAATCATACTTATCCAATAGAAAATTCTTCGTATCAATCAAAGATAAAACTTTGACCCGTCGTAGCATTGCGGCTGGAGTACCACAAGGTTCTCTCCTTGGTCCTACCCTTTTTTCCTTGTACGTAAATGATATTCCGCATTTTTTGCACGTTTTCATCAGCATGTTTGCAGACGACACAGCCATATTCTCCTCCTCGTATCGCCCTGGCACGATCCAGAGGCGACTTCAAAGAGCCCTGAACGCCCTACGGAGATATTTTCACAAATGGAAAATTAAAGTCAATGAAGCCAAGACATCAGCAATTTTCTTCACGAAACGAAGACCGTACCCCAAACCGGAAGTAACAGTTAATGGCAATCCCATTGAGTGGTCTAGCTTCATAAAATATCTCGGAGTCTTTCTTGACTCGAAGTTAACATTTACTCACCATATAAACAGCAAAATAAACCAAGCCTACGCCTCCATGTCAAGCCTATACCCGCTTCTGAATAAAACCAGCAAGTTAAGCAAAACAAACAAACAGCTTCTCTACACCATGGTTATCCGACCGATCTTCACATATGCCGCCCCCGTATGGAGTTCCACGTGTACGTCAAACTTTAAAAAACTTCAAATTGTCCAAAATAAATGCCTGAGAATGGTAGGAAACATTCCAAAGTACACACCCATTTCAGTTATCCATGAGTTATTCCATTTGCCAACCATCTTCGACTTTGTTTTTAATCTAACCATAAACTTTTATAGTGCTTGTTATAACAATAGCTCAAATACTCTAATTTCAAACCTTGGTCAATACAGTTACCTTACTCTACCATATAGATATAAACATAAACTCCCCAAAGACATTTTATTATAAAAAAAAAAAAAAAATTGTTCTCACGAACTAGCTAGGATGGTTGAGCAGGGCCGACTCAAGGGCATTAGCGACATCTATGCCGATAAAGATAAGAAGGGTCACAGCTTCTTAAACAAATCAGGATTCTTCCTGAGAGGACGCTCCCTCGCCGCCAAGCTACAAGTGTCCTGGCCAATATCAAAACCAGAATTGACACTCCTTAAGGAGAAACAAACCGAATTCCAAAGGAAAGAATGGGAAAACATGCTGAGCCATGGTAAGGGGGTGGGGAGCTTCCGAGGGGATAGCATAGGTAATAGTTGGATCCGATGCAATGACCAAAGGTTACTGGGTGATAATCGCAAGATTAACGCACTGCTCATGCGGGTGAACATGACACCCACCCGAATAACCTTACACCATTCCGGCCGCAAAGGATCCGATGTCACCTGCCGTAGATGCGGGACATTAAGTGACAAAGCCGAAACTCTGGGCCACGTCCTTGGGGAGTGTAACTTCACAAAGAAACGAATAATCAGTAGACATAACCGCGCCAGAGATAGAATTCTCCAGCAGGTCTTGTCAAAGGACAATGCTATGGTCGGTTTCTAGGAACAGTCCTGGGCTGACGGACCTGATCTATTGAAACCGGACCAGTGTTCCTAACACCAACCAAAACTGCTTATATCGTGGACGTGACAGTGGGGTTCAAAAATACAGATTGGGAACAGAAAGGTATCAAAAGTTAATGCGACAAGTACCAACGCATAGTAGATGAGATAAAGAGCGAAATACGGGCAGAGGAAGTTGTCCTCGTACCCCTGGTGTTCGGTGCCAGAGGTTGCCTTCCCAAGAAGACGCGGGGTTGGTTAACGATGCTGGGAAAACCAGGGGGGAGATGCTCACCGTAACGATGAACATTCTCATGACCTCCTTAGAGATCACTGCCGCCTTTTTTGATGGCTAAATAGCGTCTCCCCCACCATACCACCTGGTTGGGAAAAAAACACTTAAAACTCCACTCACTAACAACTGAATGGAGAAACCGGAGGGACTTGAATCGATAAACCTTGTCCTCCCCGTTGTGAAAAAGGGTTGACCCAACACCCTCGAAGGGAAATAACTCTAAATTCCAAAAAGGATTAAGGGTAGATTAAAACTAAGGCGAACGAAGCATCGCCTGGCACAGGCCCTACCTGCGGGAAGCGGGGAAGAATCTGGTAGCGATACTAGGTACCCTGTAGCCAAATGCCTCGTCATCTAATTAGTACTCTAGATTGGTAGTTTAAGTTATTCGTTAAGTTCCTTGGTAATTAATATAGGTTTTAAATGACATGAAATAGAGGCCCCCGTATCATTCTTGTTGAAAACTAGCTATAGATCAATATACCTGAAAGAAAAGATGTATCTTGTGATGTAAAAGACTTTGTAACAAAACCCAAATGTAATATACTAAATGCAACATACTATGTATAAAAATAAATAAAGACTTTGTAAAATTATAGCAAATGAAACATACTATGTATAAAAAAATAAAGCCCTTTGTAAATTATGTAACATACTATGTATGAAACAAAAAAATGTAACAAAAGAAACAATAAAGACTTGGTCAAAACAGAAAAAAAGAAGCAAAAGAGAAAGTACAAAAGTTTAAAGTACAAAGAAATAAAAAAGACCTTGTCAAAATTGAACAAAAGAAACAATAAGTCAATGTACAAAGATCAAGTACATAAAGGATAAGTACAAAAAGAACACAAGTACAAAACAAAAACAAAGTTCAAAACAAAACAAGAAAATGAGAACAAACAAACAAACAAACAAAAAAAATAAACAAATGAAAAGACAAGACAAACACTAAAAAGAAATAGACAAAAGGAACTATATGAGCTGAAGCTCGGGTGGGTTCCTCAAGGAAGAAACAAGGTAATGAAAAAAAAAATGTCCCTATCTACTGGGTCACTAAAAACCCACTGGGTCACTAAATCCAACTCGTAACCTCCTCGTGGTGTGGCCCTCAAGTGGGGAGACGTATTGCTGCTCCTGAAACGATAAGAGCAGCTGGTCGTTGTTGCCCTGTTTAGCCTAAAATGGCGGCAGGAACCCCCGAAGTCCGAATGGGTGTACGAGCAAACGGCATACCTTGTTCCCTCCTTGCACCAATGAGCTATCCGAACTCCATCTGATTCTTGAATCAGATCGCGAGAGCAATGGGCCTGGTGCCCTCGCGTTCGATTGCAGGGTTGGGCCAGTAGTCGGCCACTAGTAGCAAGGAAAGAGATTAAATAACAAGAAAGATGTAAACAAGAGGGGTTTGGCCTCAAAGCAAAATACACTCAAAATAAAAGTATCCCGTAGCCTAACGGGGCCCAAATACGAGAACTATCTAGGCCCCCCCAGGCCCGGAAAGAAGTAGATACAGAGTCGGTTGCAAACTGTATAGCAAGATGCGAAACTGAAAGTAAACCATGTCCTTTAGACTGGTCGAATTCAATCCCAGTGCCTAATTAGGCCCGTGGAGACGCGATTGGCCCTTACGGCATCCATACAAAGTCGTAACAAAGAGTACAATGTGAGATATTTTACCTTATTTTCACTCTAGTTAAATTTCATCATACGCAAAGTAAGAATAGCAACTATAAACCCAAAGGAATTAGCCCGTAAGCGTAACTTTCGATAGCAAAACTAGCACCAGCGTGGGGAAAAGTCAGGCCAAAGGGTTTCCGCCTCCGAAGAACTGTTGGGGACAGCTTTAAGCCTCACTCCCAGAGCCTAATTAGGCCCGTGGACCCCTACACTGGGCCCCTATGGCACTTAAACATCACTTGAACGTTAGCACCAGCTGACTACAGCCTAATAAATCCGTTGGTAGAGATTTCAGTGTTTAGAATTGAATATAGTCACCACTTTCACTCCTACATAGCAACAAAAGCCGCTACAGCAACGCGAGTACTTTTTAACTCAGACGGTAGTCAATAAGAATATTAAAAGGTTAATGGTAAGCAATGCCACTTTTGAACTGAACCGCTAGACTCGATAGTAGCCCACGCTTTCTCATCCGCGTACAAGCTAGCAGTACTAGTTCAATCTCAAACCATTCAAGTTATAAATCACATCAGCGCGATCCAGTCAAAAGAGTCAGTGCTAGAATTGAATAGTAGTCACGCGCTCTCACACTTAAATGGCGTATAGGCCGCTCAATCAGTCATGCGAAACAAGTTCAACTCAGACAGAAGTCATAAGAATCAATAGGACCAATTCTAGCTTAATGTCACGACCTCAATATAGTACCGTCAGACCTGTTTAGAAGTCACGCGCTCTCACTCCTATGCAACGCAAATTAGTACTAGGGTATCTCTAAATAATGTAACTAGTCCTTGAAATCACAACAGTATGTGATCTAGTCCAATGTCAGGAGTCAAGCAGTCAATCAGTGCTAGAATTGAATAGTAGTCACGCGCTCTCACACTTAAATGGCATTAGGCCGCTCAAATCAGGCGACGCGTAAACAAGTTCAACTCGGACAGAAGTTATAATAATAATAATCACTAGGACCAATGGTAACTTAACGCCACGATCTCAATACATTACCGCCAGTCCTGTTTAGTAGTCACGCGCACTCACTCATATACAACGCAATCAGTATTAGGGCATCCCCAAAACTGCTCTCCCCCCCAAAACCAACTCTGCAAGGCCTACTCCAGGGTTTTAACCGGTACCTGCAAGTAAGCCTACGCCGAGGCATGAAGGCCTATTCCAAAAACCATAAGTCTAGGCCATGCCATTGAAAATAATAAACAATGCAGTCAGGCCAGGCCTATGAAAAGCAAAGCTGTAGAGTTAGGGCTAGGCTTATTAGGGATGTAGGTAGCGAGACCTCAGTCTAATAGATATAGCCTGGCTTCATGTAATATGTAATCTCCTTTGGCCTGGACCCTAACCTACACAATGGCCTCTGGGACCCTGTCCAATTGTATTTGGTCTTAATGATCTAGGCCTAGGCCCCTAAGCTGTAACTACACTCTTGGGGGCCTCTTAGGGGCAAAGCTTGGCAAAATTTAATTTGAACAAACTTTGAACAAACAAGCTGTAAATTCGGTTCCCAAACACAAGCATAGATAGCTCTATATTGGAAAATGTATTGGAAAATAATGTATTGGAAAACCTGCATTCCGAGGTTAATAAGGAAATGCTAAATACAAATCAGATCAATGGGTGGTGTCGGTGCGGATATTTCCCTTCATCCTGGAGTAATGGCACCAAAGTGAAAGGGTCAAGTAAAAGTGAAACCCGCATGATGAGCAATATCCGTACCCACTCAGGACATCCAAGGAGACTGCAATGCATATGGAACAGGCAAGGAGGAAGGAGGTAAACCCCACTTATGGTGTTAAAGGCCTGTTCATGCCTGCCATTGAATCCAAACTTTGACATCATAAACGGGTTAATCCCCGACTACATGCACCGTGTGCTTTTAGGTATTGCTAGGCAATTCATGAAACTTTGGCTTGATAGCAATAGTCATGGCAAGCAATATTACCTGGGACCGCAACATTGCATTAATCAATGTACTGCTTCTCAGTATAAAACTACCTTGTTAATGTGTCGAGCATTCCACGATCTGTATTGGAGCGCAAATTCTGGAAAGCCCATGAATATTGAATGTATTGTTTGTATACTCTTCTATAGCTTTCCCTGTACTCAAAGGGAACCTCTGTGATAAACTCTTGAGCCACTGGGGATACTTGGGGGAAGCACTTTATCTTATTCTACAAGAAAATGTTAGAAAGAGTGAAGTTTGTAGAGTACCCTGTATCTGCGTGGTCGTAGGGCAAAGTGCAATTTCACCTGATTGCCAATCGGAATGGCAGTCTGATAGCCGGTGTCCCTCAAGGAATTTGTTTTGGGGCCATTATTATTTTCTATTTACATCAATATATTTCAACAGCTTTAAAATACTGTTACCACCATTTGTATGCCGATGATCTGCAAATGTACTTTTTTTGCTTCCCCACTGACACTCAACACCGTTATAGAATTGATCAATAATGACTAATAAGAATAATAATACTTATATCATTGAACTACAAATTGTAGGTGATACTATAGCACCTCGTTACGTATGGTAAATACCCAACATGCAAAGCACAATTTTGGAGAAGATATATCAAAAGGATTTTTGATGTTGCACTACTTTCCAGTTCTCAAGCGTGAATTCAGCACAATTGAAATAGATTTTTAAAGGAGCAGCGCAGGACATCCATGCCATTTCAGTCCGGGCTTTCATCGGTGGATACTACACTTTCGTCGTCGCTCCGTGTAAAGAAATATAATAATTTTCAAAAATGAGGCAAAATGAATGGATCTTACATAAAATATTCTGACCAAGCTGGAGTGGATAAGTGTTGGATCTTACATCAAATATTTTTCTGACCAAGCTGGAAGTGGGGTAAGTGTTTATAAGGGCTCAAGTTATCAGAAAGGTCACGGCATAGGCAGTTTCCTAGGCGGTCACTTTAGGCTGCATTCCATTATTGAAAAGCGGTGCAAGACTCTAGGGCATCAAGCATCAAAAACAGGCGCCAACTTACTTGAACATATGGCACAAAATAAAAACGCCAAGGAGTCACTTAAGCACGGGTCAAAGAAGCAGGGGTAAACTTGAAACGGAAGGCTACTGAAAAACTAAAGCGTTATGGGTGTGCAAAAACATCGCAACTTTCTTGATAGTCAGTGACGATAAACACGATAAACATATCATAACACGCCCTTTTTTGGGTTATCTAGTTATGATATGCAAAAATCATTTTTGCATGGACGATTTTTGCTTGGACTTATTACGTCATCTTTATGTAAACGTATCTATCCAAAATCACGTAATGCCACATTGTCGAGGATGTAAAGGTTCTTTTTTGTTGTTGTTGTAAAGAGTGCCTTGAAGAAATCCAATGTGTTACATCGTCTTTTATTTCGTGAATCTTATTATTTATGCTGTATGTAGAATGGAGTTTAAAATTCAAGTTGTTGCTCTCCGTTGTAAAGGCAGAGCCGACTGCATTGTTAATTCTTGAAAAGTCTGTAAAAATATTTTTTTAAATCTTTGCAGATTTTAATAATCATTTTGAGGATGTGTTGTACGAAGACAAAAAAAATTCGTTTGGTGATGCAGGATTCAGGTAATGAATCTTTGGTGAAGATGTACCGGTAGAATGTGAATTAGGTCTAGGCCTACATTTAAGAAACATAAGAGACGAGGTCGCAGGGGCCCGAAGGGGTAAACGATAGAGATCTAAAGTGCTTTTGGGCTTTGCCACAAACAAAGCTATTATCGAAACTATACAAAAAAAATAGGCCAAAGTTGGTAAGTCCCTTTACGTTAAAAACACAAAAAAAGTTGTGGAGTACATATCCAATAAACTAGCGACAAAAGGACATCGATTTACGCCACTCCAAAACCGTAAGAAAAAGCTGGACCAGGGGTAAAAAGAAAGACAACAAATAATAATAAAAAGAGTGGGAGGGGGCGAGAAAATTGCCTCTTAGAAAAAGAGCTCGAGGAGGTTTTTATAAAAAAAGCAAACGTCTTCCCAGCCCTCCTCCTCGGTTCAAGATGGCCTTAACAAAAGCCGATCTAATTGATCAGGTGGGTAGCGCTAGCAGCAGTTCCAAAACCTTCTTCTTCCAAAGAAGTGACTCAAGAAGATGCAAGGTCCTCCTCCAAGTACCGTTTCTGTTACAGTGGTGTGTATACTAGCCTAGTTGGCTTTGTTTTGGGATAAATCATAGGAAACCCGTATGGAGCTAGTGTAGAAAGCCCCTTACAGCCTGATGTAGGTACCAAAGCTGTAGGAAGGTAGGGCCTACAAACATGCAACAGTTTTCTTAACAATCTAATTATGCCTGTTAGCTAACGATAAAAAAAATATGCGATGAATAAATTTATACGACACCCAAATGAAATTGCATTGATTACTAACACATCTCTTAATATGCCATAAATGTGAAAGACTTTGAGCATCCCATATTCTTTTTTTTTAGCTGTGTGCCGTGGATACAGTTTCTCTATTGGCAGAGTTCGATGATATCGTTATTGTGTGCATCCCTAGTTTTTTTTATCTACAGTACACATAATGAAAACATTTGGAATGGACATTTTAGTTAGCATACCCAGTAGTGTCACTTTGTAATTTTGTAGGCTATTACACCCAATAATATTTTAAAATTACTTTTGTTTAAATATGCCAATTGCTTGTTTGTCCATACAGAAATCGAATGCGGACTAATAAAAAATACTCGTACATATAAAAACGAAGGGGGATTTCCGAGGTACATTGAACAGATAAAATAGTTAGTGTTGTTTTAGGGCACTCAACAGTTGAGATATCAGTGCCCATGAGGCTCCTACAGGGGCGTACAGAAAATTTTAAAAGGTTTGACAGTAGAAGGGGCTTTCCAAAATCACATTTTAATTCTGCGATGAACTCGATAAAATACTGTACACACGAACGCACACAAAAAATCTTGCACCCCTAAAAAATGATTTGATCTTTTTTGGGCAGATGACTATGTGCATTTTCGCTCGTGATTGGATATTGGATATTGCTTAACGTCTCATATTTATGCAAATTTGGCAAATCGAGACGAACGGAGGGACGTAAAGGATGACGCGGGGGAACAAGGGGTGGACCGGCCTGTGCTGGTCAGAACCCCCACAAGCTATGGGGAGGGCAGGGGTTCCCCTACGTCGTGGTCGTCTCCGTCTGTGTCATCATCCGTACGTGTTGTCCCTTGTCGTCGCCGTCGGGAGGTAGTCAAAAGGGGGTGGGTAATCCCCGACGACGACCGACTAGCATCAATTTCTCGTTTTCTTTTCGAAGAATAAAAAGAACCAAAACCTTCCAGTCTGGACAGAACAGACACAACAAAAAGCTGCGAGGACACAAAAGTAAAAAGTTGCTCAACCAACACACTCGATTGTAATAGAAGCTAACTCTATGAACTGTAGAAAGGGCCCAGTAAGAACAGAACGAAGAGCAAAAACAAAACACGTCCGCCTGCGACAAGAACAACAGACCCCACTGCGAGGGGAGGCTCCCCGGCCTAGCTGTGCGTGCAGTGCAAGTGGTAGTCAAAGGTGCGGGGCGGCGAGGTCATATCGAATGCTGCACGTGAAATGCATTGGAAGTTTTAAATATCACATTGACAGCAACTAGCACATGAGCTTTAAAGGGATGTTATTAAAATGTTTACAACACAAAGTTTGTGTGTGTGTGTGCGTGTTCGCCGTGCCCTATACTGACGCGTATGTAATTGTTTTCCAGTTTCATTGTCGCGTGCGACTAAAGTCGCCCTACACCAACGCCACCGATGGCAGCTGTTGCGTACGAGCGAGCCACGACACAGCTTACATTGCTACGACATCTTTGACATTTGAAAACAAAGCTGTACAAGGAGGTAGCAAGCGCTTTGTCGACGAGCTGTCAACAAAAGTTGGCCGCAAGGCTAGCGGAAGTCGCGGTAAGTGTTTGTTTTACAACCCCCCCCCCCCCCACATTAACAATTGTGTTGCTTGGCCTTGGTCATGGCTGTAAATCAGCCTTTTCGATAGTTGATGCATTGTTAAAAAATCATAGAGAAAACATAAACTTAGTGTTCTTCTTGTTGGCTAATTTGGTCTCCTTTGCTTGTGATGGGGCATCCCAATATAATGGGTACAATTGTTGGAAATCTAATCTCGAATCTAATTGTGGGGCACTGCTCTAATCATCACTGAGTTTTTCAGTGGGGAACGTGGTTCGTGAAATCTCTTAAGTCAGTCCACACGAAATTCTTATTTGACAAGATAAACACAGTCTCAGTACTTCACCCAAGAACAGAAGTGAACTAGAAGCAGTTGCAGGGAAAAAATTAAAAAATATCATGTGGTCGGGCAGCCTGTCAGGCCTACCATACTCAAATTTTTGCATCAATATTTGCATACACAAATATCCAAAGTCGTCGTGAACGGCGTCGATAGTCCTGTGGGAGTCGAGTACGCTCCTGGCGTCATTGTAATAATTGCCTATGTTAACCTTGTTTTGTAAAATATCGCTTTTCTTGTAATGTATTTGTTCTGTCTTCAAGAGACATGTAAAATAATTCTGCATAAGTAATTCCGCATAATTAGCGTAAGGGAGTCGAGGAACCGTGGGGGTAGTACGAAGCATCGTGACCACTCGAAGAGCTGAACTGCTAACAATAATATTAATAACAACAAGATGAGGTTTATCAAGGATAATATGAGAATAGCGGTAATAAATTGCAGAAGTCTATTTGGTAAAATTATCCCCTTCTGGACCATAGCGGAAATCTATAACGTCAATATTGTAGTTGGTACAGAAACATGGCTTGATAATGACATCCTAGATAGCAAAATAGGGAAAACTGGTTTTAACATATTTCAGAGACAGGAACAGTTCGAGAGGTGGGATTATAATATGCAGCAGAGGGGAACTACAGGGTAGGGAAATATGGACAGATGACAAATTTGAAATGATGGGAATCAAGGTAACTGTTTGTGGCGTGGAGACAGAAGTTATTGCATTTTACAGACCATTAGATAATGGGGATCTCGACTCTCTGAAGATGCTTCGGAAAAGAACTGAGGGTGACAAAAGGATTGTTGTAGCAGGGGACCTAAACCTACCAGGGATAAACTTGGGAGGAGGGTCCGAACTGATAGGAAGTAATAAACAAAAACTGATAAACCAAATAATTAACAATGGAATGCGTCAGATAGTGGAAGGTAACACTAGGCTGACTGAAAACGGAGGTAACCTATTAGATGTTATTCTTATTAGGCCAGAGGATGGGGTTATCGGATAAAACGCACGCTGGAAGAGCTCTGTCAGCTGGAGAGAGATACTGTTACCCAGAGTAATAGTGGCGCTGGACCGAGGAGCGCCGTCTACTCCTGACAGCGTCAATGTTTGGTCAAGTCTTCAACCTCCGTGAAACCACTAATTGCAAAAATACTATGCTTTACAGTGGGGAGTTGCATTCAAAAGCAACTGACTTCGGAAAGGAACATGCAGTCGCCATAAACGGTTAGGAACTGGTTCGATGGCATACGATTTCTTTTTGCTTTTTTCAACAGTAATAAGTATAAAATGATGGCGCAACATTTAAGTGCGGTGGTGGTTTAAACTAAATTTTCAAATATTTGGTGATCGGTAATGCACCTGATATCCTCTATCACACGTCTAACAGCATCTACTTCAGTACAGCAAATACTCTCGGCAACTGTGGCCATGACTAAACATTCCTCACATTTGCACCAGTTTATCTTATCACTTCTGTCGCCGTCGGCACTTTTTACGGACTCTTCTTTCGATTTTTCTATTTCGACCAATTCCCCTTCAGTATATTCGGGCTCAAACTGGTACCCAGCCTTTGCCATTGAGAGAAATATGCAAAGAACAATAATCACAATCATATAAATGCACATTTGACAAATGACATCACGCGGTCATCACCGATTCACTGACGGCGTGCAGCGAGCACATGTCCGTGTATCTTCCCCCTCCAGCGCGACATTCCCCTCCGCAGCCGCCAGCGCAGTCTCGCTCAAACCGTAATGCAACACAGAATTACATACCTATGGATGTACTCGGATTGTGACTAAATGAGAGCACTTATCACAAAACCAAAGTGCACCCTATGCACAGGAAAGATAGACGATCATGTGGTTGCAAAATATATATTTTTGGACCAAGGTCACGGGGGGGTAAAGATCGCCGAAATGTTATTTCTTATGGGAGATTTTTGCCGATGGGACCTAGCTCGAAAATCACGATCTTTGGCATTTTTTTTACGCGTCGTGGTAACCCCGATTTTTTTTCTTTTGGTCGCTAAATTCATTTCTACTTAGCATAAATCAAATATTTTTTTTTGGATAAGCACTTAAATACCCCTTTAAGAAGGTGATCAAGACAATCTTTAAGGACTTTTTCAGTTGCTAAAATAAATGTTTGCACGGAGTGGACACAAAATCCAAACAAAAGCGTCAATGCTGTTATATGGTCACGGTTTCCAAAAACTGTGTATGTTGGACTTGATACTTTTAAGATTTGGTGTTTTCAATGACTTATTACTATGTTTCAACAATGTGGTATCGGCCCGACAACAAGTGTTACAAGTTAGTTAGTTATAAGGGTTTCAGGGCACACAACACTAAGGTTATTAGTGCCCATATTCTCTTTTAGAGTAATGTGTAATTTTTTAAATTCTATTTTACAGCTTTGTTGATTTCAGATATTTAAAAACATTTGTTATATTCTCAGATTCATCCGATAAAATTCCGACTAGAAGCGCCAAGGACAGTGTAAAAACACGCAATATTATTTTATTGTGCACGCACCAAATGCACTCTAAAAACCTGATTTTCAAAATTTTCGCCTGCGGCGCTATTTATTTAAAACTCCCAATAAAAATCAACTTTCCTTTATGTTGTCAGAAATAATCAGTTCGCCTCTGAAATGTGTCTGCATCAGTGTACTTCGATTTATTAAGTTGTCCTCCTATGTGAATCGTTTTTTAACTAAATAGGATAGACGTTTAATAAATGAATAAAATGATGAATTGAAAATAAGATCAAACGTCTATAATAATGTTGCAATCTAGGCCAATGCTGTAAATTGTAAGCTCGACATGACGACAAAACAAATTGGTGCACACAAACTACATTGTTTCCGTATTACATTCCGCCCACCACTTTTTTCTAAAACGCACCAAATGCACTCTAAAAACCTGATTTTCAAAATTTCAATTTCATTCAAAACCCCCCGTGCGTCCACGCTTAGTCCCTTTCCCACGACTGTACAGGCACACGCAAATCGACGCCCCCATGATTATGTCCTAGATCCGCCACTGCAAGATCGTGCAGAATGTCTGGGTCAGGGGGTCTGGGTCTGGGTCTGGGTCAGGGTGTCTGGGGGGGATGGAACCTTAGCAAATGACCCGAATATTTTTTTATATTATTTGTTATGACAGGAGTATTTAAACGAGTCTTTTTTACACTAATCTTAAATTAAAAAATTACGAGTTAAGAAAATTATGTCAATATAACATAATAATATATATATATATTATATATATATGTTAGTACTTAAGACATAAATTAAAAAAGTGACTACACCGCGGGGATCGAACCCCGGACCATAACTAACCAGGCCATTGGGCTCTAACCAACATTAAATAGTTTTATTAAATTAAATATTAATATTAATATTACATATAAATATTATTATTATAAAATATTAATAAATAATAATAAAATTAAATAATAATTAGCATAATATAGAATAATAATGATAATAATATAGCTTATAGGGGTAAAGCACTCGACCTGCAGTCGGAAGAACGGGGTTCGATACCCCGCTTGGATGGATTTTTTAATTTCTAGATCGATTTCCATAAAATAAATACCTCATTATGAAAAACAATTGTGCGGTTGTGCCCCCTGGCCCCTAAACCAAATTTAAAGGGGCTTTTGGCGGTTGCCCCTCTCTCCCCCCCCCCCCCCCATGTTTACGCCACTGCTCGCAACAGACGAAAAACACAACAAAAATCGAAAAAATGCCCTTGTTTTTTCAAGAAAAATATTTATGTGATAGCTCTAAAAGACATAGTAGCTGATAGAAGATTAATTCATAAAAATGGGAGTGGTCGTTTGTTCATTTAGAGTTAAATGTCATAAAACATTCAATAAAACTATTATGCAATCTTTTGTTATTACAGAGAAAAACATGACAGGTCCACGATTTGTATATTCCATGGTTCCTTGGAATTTTATTAACATGAGTAGACGGCAGGGAGAAATAAAACTCTTATGAGCAACACAGCTTATGTAGACATTTGTCTAGAAGTGTGCACGGGGTAGTGACTCAAGTCAATTATTTGGATAGCCTACGAATATTTGATTTTTATAAAAAGTGGTATTATACTGTCCTTGATTTTCGGGAAGTCTAGATACTCTAAAATAAGTATGCATGCGCTGACACTGCATATGAACAATATGTTCTTCTCATAAAAGAATGGAATGACAAACAATATAATTTCTCAATTCGTTATTAAATCGGGAAACTCTTTCGTCGGTATAACTGATTTTATGGAAATCAACCCAGAAATTAAAAATATCCATCTCAGCGGGGTATCGAACCCCGGTCTATTCAGATCAATACAATGCACCAACAATCCAGATGTTATGAAGTAAGTCGTGTCGGTAGCTTAGCGGTATAGCACCCGATCGGCAATCGGGAGACTGGGGTTCGATACCCCGCTGAGATAGATTTTGTCATTTCTGGGCTGATTACCATAAAATATATAATTATTATCTTACCGGTTCGCTTTTACTTCGCTTTGGCTAATTCACTTAATATCTCGGTGACTTTCCTTTTTTCCTCACTTTTCTTCCCATCTTCATTGCGGACACCAACTTTACATCTTCGCTGTATCACTTCACTTAGACAACATGTTTAGTTTGAGTTAGCTCTTCCACCAAATCTAAAGATTCCACATGCCCCAGAGGAAACTGATAAAGTTTTATCACATTGCACAGCATTTGTTCTCCACGGGCTTCATAAAATAGTGTGTCTATGCCAGACTATCGCAGGGCCACTGATAATTTTGTCGATATATAGTGGTTTTCTCCTATCTAGAATAATCTTACCGTGTATAATCACATAAAATAACTTTCAAGGAACGCAATGAAGAAATATGTGGTCGATTATATTCAATAGGAATTGAGGTTTTTACAGACATAAAATAATAAGTAGGCTACGCATGGAGATTCTGAGTTCAGAGATTTAGATGTGTGAATCACTATTACAACAAGTAACTATTTTGAGTACGGGATTTAGTCAGGTAAACAATGAACGGCTGCAAACACATCTCCACGTATATAAACATGCAATATTTACAAAGATCTCTATCCATAGGAAGTGATCTAATCAACATATAAATTGTAATGGCGCACCGACAGAGCATAGCAAAACATCAGATAAGCCTGGATATTCAGTTCCACCAATCATATTACTCGCCCCTCCTAGATAACACCTAGGGCACCGATATGAGAGCTACGGGCGTGGCGAACCCCCTGCTCGGTAGAGGGCGCCACTTTACGCAACAACACATCCAACAGTTCAGTGAAAATTTGCTTTATTTAGCCTATGGTTTTCAGGGTACGCGGGTAAGAAAATACAAATATTTTGACTTTAGTACATAGATACATCTATGAACTTCAATGTAGAACAGGTCTCATGTTATTGCGTTATTTAAATAAATCATTGCGTCTCTGTTTTGATGGTTTGGCAAGGAGCACTTTGGCTTAAAGATACTAAAAAACTGACCGCGAAATATGGGCAGGTGATTGTTTAGGTGTCTAGTATATTTCTTCCTCTCGTAAAAAAATCAAACCCGATGACAATCTGTTCATTATTCACTGTACTACTAGCTCCAGAAAATCGATTGGCCTAGGACAATTTCGAGATTTCGATACTTTGCAAACCTAATTAGCGCTAAATATTAAACACAACTTTAGAATGTTCTTGTATACGTGTGTAGTTGAAGTCTTGATCTAATGATAGGAAAAAACCCGATTCCGTTTGATCCAATACTTTCCAACATTTTCGCTCCAGAATATGTACGTTTTGGTACGTTTTGGTATCTTTCCATCACAACTTAAGAACGCCCGAGTGATACCCATCTATAAACGCAAAGGCACTAAATCGGACATGAACAATTATAGGCCTATCTCCATCCTCTCATTCTTTTCCAAGATTTTTGAACTCATCATGCATGATCGACTACTGTCCTTCTTGAACTACCACTCTCTTCTATCACCTAGCCAACATGGCTTCCTTAAAAATAAGTCCACCACGACTGCTATCTTTAGCTTCCTCTCTCCCCTCTACTCTGCTCTGGACAAAGGTGAGCTTGCTGTGGGCCTCTTTTATGATCTTAGCAAGGCATTTGACACCATCGACCACAACATTCTCCTCACTAAACTAGAAACCTTCGGTATAAGAGGAGTAGCCCTCAAATGGATGGCCTCATACCTATCCGGCCGCACCCAGGCAGTAGAAATCTAGGCTTTGTTAAAAAACTCCGCTCACAAATTTCTCTCTATACCAAAAACTCTGGTCACAGGGGTTCCTCGGGGCTCTATCTTGGGCCCCTTGGCCTTCATTCTATATGTTGATGATCTACAGGGTTACCTCAACAAAGGTACCCTGACCCAGTATGCCGACGACTCGAGCCACCTCTTAACTCTCCCTAAAGATTGTGTCCCTGCCCTCCCAGAACTGGTGAACGAACAAGCCTCCCTGATGTCCTCCTACTGCCACATCAATCTATTAACTCTTTCACTGCCCAAGACCATTTATCTTTACTTTCACACACCCCAAAATGCCCCAACCTCCAGTCCCTTAGTCCATATTGATGATAAAAGCATTGCCCGCTCCAACTCTGCCAAGTTGTTAGGCCTGAACGTCACTGAAACATTAGACTGGTCCGTCCACATTGAACAAGTCACCTCCAAAATTAATAGTGGTTGTTTCATGCTTAGAAAACTAAAACAGATAGTTCACCCTCATGTTCTCAAATTAGTTTATTTTGCTCATATCCACTCACATTTGTCCTATGGCATACTATTTTGGGGTGCATCCCCTCAAGCAGTTAGACTCTTCACCCTCCAGAAAAGGGCTGTCCGCATTATTGCTGGTGTATCCAGAAGGCATTCTTGCGAGAGCTCTTCAAAGATCGGGGAATTCCAACTCGTGCGGGTTCCCTGATTCAAGCGGCATCAATTTTTTGTTCGGTTAAATCTTAATCTCTTCCCTCTAAACACATCAGTCCACTCCCATTTTACAAGGGTCTAATATCCAGACATTCCGCATCCCACCCTTAATCTGACTTTATTCCTCCAAAGCCCTATGTAACTTGCCCTACGCATCTTCAATAAGCTTCCTATACAACAGGCAAAACTTCCCCACCTTAGCTTTCTGGAAAACTAATTTGAAATCCTTCATCACTCCAAGACAAGCTTCTACTCCTCCAAGAGTACTGTCTCATCACTAAACTGTAAATACTCTAGGCTCTGATATTTTTATATGTTTTTTTTTTTAAAATGTTCACTAGGATGCCATAATACCACATGCTGCAATTTTTTTTCCAGAGCCATTATACACCTTGCAAGCCATCTTATGTTTAGTGTAATGTTTACTTATACATTATAATAGTTTTTATATCTGGTGTATTTTATTTTTTGAGCCACTCTCATTTATAATCATGGTTGGTATATATCGCACTTTGCATATTATTGTTCAGCATTCCGCTCTCTTCTTTAATCATGTCAGTCTTATACCATGTTTCATTTTTTTGGTATGTCCTATCACTCTATAATCATGCTTGAATTTTCTGTTTCTGTCTGTGCTATACGTCCTAAATTTATTGTACATATTTATTCTGTTCCATCCTATGGCTTATGTCCCATTACTTAGGCCTAGCCCTATATAATATATAGGCCAACTGTACTTTTTGTTACGTGTTATTCTTAACTAGGCTATTATATCTATATCTTTAGTATTAATTTTGACGATATCCATATTTGTACTCTGTATAAATCTAAGGATTAAAAAAAAAAAAAGTGTAGGCCACTATGTATATTCGTACGGTATTGCTGGGTCCGACATATTCAATGTAAAAAAAAAAAACATTAAAGGTTTTGTAGGCTTTTTTGTCAATACCTACAATGCCATCAACGGTTCTTTTTTGGCAATTTGACAAGGCCTATGTAAAACAGAAACTGGCCATGAATACAGTGGAATAGTAATAAAAAGTTGCAGTCTTCCTTATATTCTCAATTTCTTATCAGTTCCACCGTAGGCCCTTCGTAATACAAATTGTGCTGCCACAATGTGAGGTTGTAATAATTTTAGTGTAGGTCTAATTAAAATTGGATAGTATAGGCCTACCGGTACATAAGACATCAAGACAATCAGTGTGAAAATGTGCGTCCTTAATTTTATTCACCAATGAATAACGGACTTTGAAGGCGTGACCTACATTCCGGAACATTTGTTGGGGTCTTCAGGACACCCGGAGTTTCAAAAATGGAAACATCCCGGATAATGGTCACCTTAGCTATGGTATGGCCTTAATATCGTATGTATAAAACGTTTTGTGAATTTGTGTGTGTGTGGCAGGTCGTGAAAACCAAGATTCAAGTATGCAAGGGCGGTTACCATGATCAAAGCGCACTGCTGCAGAACAGTGGCAGTCTACCAAACTTGAAACTGGAGTATCAAACCCTGCCTCCCTACAGTACGGTTAAGATTATTGTAGATCTGTGAATACTTTTCTGCGTCGGAGGATACGTGGGGTTTAACGCGTAAAAAAAAAATAAGTGTAGGCCCCTATGTAATTTCTTACGGTCTTGGCCGGGATCCGACATATTGAATGGAAAAATAGAAACGTTAAATGGTTTTTTTAGGCCTTTTTTTGTCACAATAACCTAGGCGATGCCATCAACACGTTTTCTAATATTTTGCAATTTGACAAGGTCGCAAGGTCTATGTAATCAGAAAACTGGCCACGAATACAGTGTCAGGGGGGAATACGATAGTAAATAAAAAGATTTTAGGTCTTAATGCTATATTCTCATTTTTATTGGTCATTACCAGTAGGCTCTTCGTTATACACAACATTGTGGCCTGCCAACAAGAAAAAAATGTGCGAGTTGTAATGGACTTTTAAGGGTAGGTCTAATTAATTTGAAGATAATTAGGTGGGCCTGACTGGTGTACATAAATAACTGCCATAGGGGCTCCATCAAGCTACGATGTAAAAATGTGCTCTTAATGTTTCTTCACCATGAATAACGGGGACCTTTGAAGGTGCGTGAGCTACTACGTGTCCGGAAACATTTGAGTGGTTTAAAACATGTCTTCAGGACACCCGGAGTTAAAAAAAATGGGAACATCCCGGATATTGGTCCCACTTATCTAGGGTATGGGATGGGCCTTTATATCGTATGTATATAACGTTTTGTGAATTTGTGTTTTTTGTTTTTTTTTTGCAGGTCAGTGAAACCAAGATTGCCAAGTTGCCATGATTGTGAGGCAACATCAATCAACAGTGGCACAACAGTGGCACAACAGTGCTGTAACCACTGGAGTAACAAACCCCTGCTCTCCCAACAATAGAAGCGGAGCGATAATGTTTTCGACAAGATGCGACTGTGCTAGCCCCAAGTAAAACAGATGATTCTAAGAAGATAAAAAACACTTGTCTTGCTATAACAGGTTTGTAAGCAACATATATATTTTAATTTTGACCTATAAGTCAATTTTAATAAATTTTAATTTTAAATAACAAAATATAGGCAAGACTTACTAAATGTCAAAATGACTTAAAAAGCTACGTCCTATTGCACCCCACTATAGTATTACAAAAATGGGGGATGCGTAATTTAAACATTTTGTTTGTGTATTTAGGCCCATTCCTACTCGTCATAAGAGAATTGTAATGTGTATTTTAGAGAGGGAGGGACGTAATGGATGACGACCGGGGGACAAGGGGTGGACAGGCTGTGTTGTGTCAAACCACCAGGGCGGGGAAGCATATGGGGAGGGAAACAGGGTTCCCCCACCGTCCGTGGTCGTCTCCGTCTGTGTCATCGAATCCGTAAACCCGCGTTGTCTTTGTCGGTCGGCCGTCGGGGAGGTAGTCAAAGGGAAGGGGTTCCCCGACGACGACCCAGAGCTCGCCATTAATTTCAGGGAGTGAAACTCCCCTATTCACGGGTCAAACCGCGAGAAGGTGTCGAGTTGGAATTTGAAGATACTAATAATGATCTGTATACTGTTAATAGTCATGTGGGAGCATTTCCCATTGACCAATCTACACCAGCCCAGACTTGGTCTACCACCTCTTCACCAACAGTCACAGCTGCAACCTATCCTAGAAACAGAGCAAACAGGGAGGGCTGTAGAGATTGCTGCCAATATTATTTCTCATAAATTACCCATATTAAAGACCAGAATTGGTGGAAACATCATCAATGATAATTCTTCCCACCAGGTGTTGACTTAAGAGGATGGGATAGTAGCGAAATTAACTACGCGAAAATACGTTTTTTCGTGATATCCTCGAGAACGACGCAAAATATTGTAAAAACTGATTCTAGACCGAATTGTGGTTTTGTTAGAAACTATATAATGCAAGAAAAATATTGTAATGTGATGGTAAAGTAAGTTTTAAATTAAATTCAATTAATTAAATCATATTTTAATATAAACCGCACAATTATTATATTATGATATTTTTATTGCATTATATAATGTCTGGAAACAAAACCCACCAATTCGGTCTAGAATCTGTTTTTTAGAGGGGGGATGTATTTTGCAGGTTGTTCTCGAGATTCACGGGGAAAAACTGTAATTTCGCGTAGTTTTAATTTCGCGAGTATGCCCCCCTCTTAACAGATTGGTATAACACAAAATTCCTCAATTTGCATCGCTCACCAAAACCAATTCATCAAATGCTCATCTACCGGGGTTGCATTCATGACCCGGGAAAGCACCACTAAAAGATAGGCTACGGGTGTGTCAACTGGATGTCCCTTGACCTTCCTGAAGGGGAACGTACAAGTCGTGCTTATAACAATGGGGTATGAGGACGATTATTGTGACGAAGAGGAAGAGGTGTGCAGTGGATTTGATGTCCAAGACATACGATTCGTGACAAAGAAGAGACAGGTGTTTGGTGGGCAAAGACCCGGACCAAGCTGGGTTCTCTTGGCGGCGAAAATCTTGGCCCATCTATGAAGGGTGGTAAGAAGCCACATCCCTTGGCATTCGCATTAACGGGGACCCAATGGAAAATTTCTTTAGCATGGTGTGCCGACGGCTAAGATTCGGGTCTACATGGCGAGTCGTAAAGGCGAACGTCCGTAATTCTTTTAAAACACCATGTCTCCTACTGTGATTTGCGACGGAAAGTCGTAGTCCAAGCGGTCCCTACGGGGCAGCATCTTCTGACGAGTGCCGCGGGCGTAGAGTATTCCTTGTTGAGGTGAAAGTTATTGTTGTTTACTTAGTACGTGTCATGTTATATTATGAATATTTAATAAGGTATTTTCTTGGTTCATAAATTATGGTAATAGGGCAGCTTGGACTTTCACCAAATGTCGCTATTTTTTTTTGGAATATAAATCTGCAAATAATTAATATTATTTTGTTGACATGTATTGTATGCCTACAGCTGCATAATATAATTCAAAGGCGATAGGTATTGGGGACAACTAACGATGCTAAAATGTGTTTAAAGAAACACATAATCATAAATTGGTATAACAAACTTAACTAGATGTAGAAAACCGAAACTTGTAACAAAAAAATAATTAATGGGTAAGAATGAACAGAAGAGGGTATCAAGACATCAAGACATCAATCTGGGGGACTTAATATGTTAACGGTTTAAGTCTTGATTGGTGTCTGCATTTATGTATGGGGGAGTAATATAGTTTTATTTAGCTGTCCTTTCTTTGTAAAGTTAGTTTTTAAAGGGAAACTTGAATAAAATAATAGAAGAAAAAAGCTGGAACTTAATAGGATAGAAGTTACTGGCCTTAATAAATAAAAGTAAATAGAAATAAGACCTTACGGCGAAGTACTACTAGATCATTTTAAAAAAATTGAATTGTATTTTGTAGAAAATAATGAAGTGTTTGCAATCAAATGTTGTCGGAAAATCCGGCCGCCAAAACGCTCTATGCAAATCCGCAGTAGAAAATTTGGAAACAACGACAAATCTGATGGTTGGAACGAAGAGTTGGACATGAGTGTATGACGACCAGCAAGGGGCCATCACCGACAGTCGAAGATAAGAATGTGGAACCGGTAGGTAAAATGTGGGCTTGAAGCAGAATTTATTTATTTTACCCTGTGTCTAGGCTATTTCTGCATTGCAATACGTTGAGAGCAGAGAAGATTTAGACCAAAGGAAGGTATTGGGTTCGAATCTCGCACATAAGGTATGGGTTTTTTGTATTTGTCCTTTCTCTTCATCTAGGTAGGCTTTCACGGCCCTCATATGTTTTCAAATAAGGTAATACAGTATTGCAATAATAGGTAGATGTTACAAACAACAAAAAAACAAAATATGACCCTATCAAACATTCAATTACCAGTTTTATTGGCTGTCTGCAGTCGGTACCCTCCCTACCACATGTAAATGTAC
The DNA here is from genome assembly GCA_024449915.1 of Sweltsa coloradensis. NCBI lineage: Eukaryota > Metazoa > Arthropoda > Insecta > Plecoptera > Chloroperlidae > Sweltsa > Sweltsa coloradensis. The sequence continues at coordinate 41,331 of JAMZAV010006360.1, forward strand.
ATGCAACTAGAAACTCCATGTGGAGGCAAAAGTAGGCCTACAGGGCAATGGCACAGTGTGGTTCTGGCGCCATACGTGAATTCTACACAGTGCTCCTGGAATCGCTGTGCTACGGTGCTAGCTCGAGACTACTCTACATAGCTGACCACTAGGAACTCTTTCTTTTGTAGTAGTCTTGTGTGGAACTTGAACACATGGCGGTGAAGGGGACCAAGTTCGCTCGAGAGTTTTCTGCCAGGTTCGCATGATCTGGGTCGGTGGGAGGGTGCGTTCTGCACTCTGTATAGGGAGATTACTTTGAGAACCCTTGCCGGGGGCCCCATCGCTAAATGCGGGGCGGAAGATACGTATTTACACGGCGTGCGTTTATGGTCCCGGGTCCCTGCGAGTAAAGGCCGGGAGCACCGCTTATTTTGACCACTGGGGAAACAATCAGGATTTTAAAGATTTCGATATAAATACTATTGATAAATGGCTTCACATAATGGCCGCACCCCACTTTTTTAACTGACAATTTTCAAATATACACGAGGCCTAGTAGTGCCTTCTCGCATAAATACAGTCTACTAAAATTTTATTTTTATTTTTATTATTTTAATTCTTTTGTTCCGCAACACATTGCATTGATTAAATGTTCACAAGGATCTACTAGGTCTATTAGGGCCTGATTTAGAGCTTCGGTCTGTAGGCCTACAATAAGTTTTAGGATTATGGGCCCTTATTTTGTAAATTTTTGTTACAGGTTAAGGAAGAACAGAGAAGCTGTTAAAAAACAGTATGTTACAGAATAGCATTACATGTGAACCGTCCGCACGCCTTCACGTCCTGTGTCTGACTGTGGGGGTGCATCACCCGTTCCCCGATCGGGAAGGTCCCTCTCATCTCCCCCATCAGGACCAAACATCACCAACCGGCCATCTCCACCACTCTAAAAACCAATCAATCATCCCCATGGCAGCAGACGGGTAGAGGCGGCTAAAAGCAAGTGTCGGGCAAGCACTTTCTGGAGGTGAAGTGTTAAGGACATCGAAGGAAATACTGGTCAACAACAAGTTTGGAGAAGCTCACAGGGGTTTGTAAACAATATTTTACTGTTTATGGACCTGGCCTAGTGCCTAAGTGGCCTATGGTAAGAGGACCTGGGTAGTCCTACCAGTGATTTTTTTTTCTGGCACTGACTTTCCTCAAGCCAGTTTGTATCGCGGATTGTTACCGGAAAAGCACTTTGCACATAACTTATGGTCAGGCATAATTTTTTTGACAACTTCTACCACCACAATACTCGATTATTTAGGATTTTGGATTTTTGTAAAATCATGCAAAATTTAAGGTAAATTTCTGAGATGGTTTATTTGTTGACGTAATGCTGCTTACTTAAGCACAATCATATATTTTAGTAATTCTTGACTTTTGAAAGAGTGGAACCATATCCTTGCGGTTGACAATTACGGTCGACATTGCTTATCAATTGGATACAACTGGGTCATTCCACCCAGAAATAAACACCAGAGGGGTTGCTGGTGCCGGCCGTCCATTTATTACATATATTATGTTGGTAAATTTTGGACATAAATTAAGTGCGAAATTACAGATTCAAAACGTTCTGTTTATGTTTTTTAGAGCAAACGCATGTCCTACATATGGTCTCCAAGTGGACTCTATCGCATGTGCCCCATTGAATGAAAAAGTCCTTAGAAACTTTATAATTTCTTCCAAAGATTTTCGCTAATAAGTATTTGTTTAATTAACCTTAAGAATTGCTAAGTAATCTAAGTTTATCAAAGATCTCTAAAGTTTTCTAAAGTTTTGGTATGTTTAAAGTGACTTGAAAGTTTACTGATTTACTTAATAAGACGCTCGTAAAATTTTTCTTGTTTTACTATTAGACTTCTAAAGTTCTCTATAGTTTCTTAAGGGTCAACAGTTTTGGTCTGAAGTTGGGTACTTTAGAGCTGTAAGAGTTTGGACAAGAAGTTTACTTTAGAGTTTTTTATGTTTTTAAGGATTTTGTTATTCTTCTATGTAGTCCACTCAACTGCCAAAGCGCTTGTTAGTTTAATGCTAACACTGTTGAAAACAAAACAAATGCTGACCGGAACTCCGCGCCAATGAGAGACCAAGCAGCCAAATTCAAATTCCTACACTGATTCTGACTCTCGACTCAGTGGCGGCGGTCAACGCCACGCTCCAAACTGCATGGGCAAAAGGGTTTGACAGGGCGGCGGAATCTCATGGTGCAGAAGGTCTGGCGGGCTTACTAGGACTCAAAGTTGGCTCTTCTCCTGAGCCTACATGGCCATCCACGCCTTGCTCTAATGGATAATACGTCCGGCAGTGTACTCCATACGTAAAGGCACAGGAGTGCTATTCTGCATGAATGCGACGGCCTGGCACCTATATTGGGTATATGTTCAGTGGACTTAAGCCTGAATTGCATCATTTGGGACTCATGGGTCCCTACGTGCCACAACCTGGCGACGGCCCAGATCCCGCCAAGTATGGAGGACCATCACGACGAACTGGGCCGCCTCGAAAGATGACGACCCCAGCGACCTTGAGTTTGTAATAACCTCTGTCCCATTTGTTTTTTTTTTTTTTTTTTTCTATTTTTTGTTTGTTTGTTTTTTTTTTTTTTTGGTGTTTCTCAGGGATGTAAATTGCACATTACCTAATTAATTAAATAAATAATGAAAGGGGACCGAATTAGCCCGGTTCTTCACTCGCTGGGTCCTGCGGACAGTAAACCTTACTTCAGACACAGATCACTATGGATAACCGAGCGTGTGTCTGGGGAATTGCCAGTCCCAACGCAGGATCACGGTGGGTGGAGAACCCCTACTATGCGCCTTTAAGTGTTTTTAAATTCGCTACCGTTAAGTGTTTCGTGGTCCTATCGGGAGGTAATATTAGACCGCGCCACAGGTCCGGGAGATCTCCGCCGGCAACCTGGCCAGCATCTCACAGCCGTGGACTCACGACCTGGCGCTGGCGGGAGCTCAGAGGCCCTCACCGGAGTTTCGGGTTAGATCACCATTGTACCTTTCATCGATGAAGAGGAGGTGCTTCTGGATTGACTTCACGAGTGACGTGGACGAATCCGACGTTAGCAGAAAATATGCCCCGGGTATACAGTAATAAACGTAGTTTTGGCATATCCGATATTCAATCATAATTATAAAAATATGTCCATTGGTTTTGATAAACTGATATTTAAGAAAATTTAAATTAGTCTGTCGATCACCTTATGTAATTTTAAAAATGTTTCAAATATGGTTGCAGTGGAGTCTGACGGAAGCGACTATCATTTCGTGGTGTTGACGGACATTGCACTTTTGGCGAGGAGCAGAGGAATGGCAAACCTCGTTGAAGAAACGTGGTTTGCTTCCGAGAGGCCGGACCTGACCACGACCACAGCTTCTGTTACGATCCCCCCCCCCCCCCCAAAAAAGAAAAGCTGCATGAGGTGCAACAACCATACGTGACGAAAGGGCAAAGAGACTCCGAGATGATTTGCCATGGGGTGATGGGCAATCAAGGTAAAGAAGCGAAGCAGGTCCGAGAGACGTCGAATCGTTCCCGTGGCGAGGATTTCTCAAGGGAATTCCGAGTTCCTCCGTAGAGTCCCCCAGAAGCAGTGTCCTCCTGCTGGCCTGTTGGGACATTTGGGGTTTTGATAAAAAGCCATGGAGACCCAAGATGACGATACACTGACGAACTTGTTCGAAGGGCTATTTAGTTCCCTGATAAACAACGGAGTGTTCAAATTTTTGCCGATTTTGCCCGTCTTACTGGTTTCGTCGTCGAATTAAATGTCAGTTGGGCGCTTCTTCTTGTGATTTGATTCGATAATGTTTTTATTGTATTATATTTTCAGATAAAGAATAGCTTGAGTATTATTTTGTGTTTTGATTTAGTTAACTAATAATTGCTAGATGATTCTCATCCATTTGAAGGAAATAATGGTTATTGGAGGCGATTTACATTATAACCGTTTAATAAATAACTATTAATTTGAGTAGTTAGGTTTGGATAGTGGTTGTTTTATTGACTTTAGGGCGAGCAGAAGCGGGGCATAGCATATTTTGTGCAGGGCAATCTTAAGTTGAAGGGTGCAAGGGAAACATTTTTAATATTATTTTATTAATTGATTTGATCTGGTCTGATTGCTAACTCTTTCTTAAATTCGTGGGGACTTTAAGCTGCAGTCCTATTTTAAACAATGTTAAATATCCATTTAAAAACCGAGTTCTAGAATTTTTCACAGCATTGACACAACACAGTTGTATTGACTACCATTTTCCCCGACAAAATTTTTAAATTTCCGGCGGTGTTGTTAGCACGCAGAAATATATTCATGTATTTAACATAACTTATTGGCTACAGTTTAAATGCTGACTATCTCATCTGGTGATGCTTGAGAGGGCTGCTACTAATTTCCATCTTGTCCAACATATTTATTTTTGTTCTGATATATAGCTTACCTGTTTGATATTCTCCTGCAGGCAGTAAGCATGCAATTTGTACATGCAACTTTGAAAAAACATTGTTTGTTTTGATTTTTGACTCCTGTGCCATACACATTTATTTGTACGCCACTACACATCTGTAGAAAATGTTTTATATCATAAAATACACTGTTGGTAGAGGGGAAGAGATTACCGAATCTTTCTACATGCTGTTCAGGTGGAACTAGTCAGGGGAGTGCGTTATCTGGAGCACCATGTTCCTCCTAATTTTTTAAGAAAAAAGGTAGCGGAAACGTCATGCCCCGAGGTTTGAATTGATGAGGAAAATGTAGCAACTGGTCCTCACTACATCGACTAGGTAACTGGAGAGAGATCTAGCCTTGGATGGATTGGGCCAGCAGGTTTGTAACAAACTATTCCAGAATGCAACCGTTTTGAGGAATACAATCAAAGAGATTACTTGTTTTTCGGTCAAGGCCAAGAGGTCAAGTTCAGTGGCAGAAAGATGATTTGAATATCAACATCATGTTTATCTGGTAGTTCCATTGGGGTGGGCTGGGCCTATACGCATGGATGTTCACGAGAGTAAGGAAATTGGGGGGTTAAGTTATTTGTAGTAGTTTATTGTCCGATCTCAACCAAACATCGACCAATGCACGCAAGGGACCAGGCATTTATTTTATCATGTGTTACCCTATGAGACTAATATAAGAAAACTATAAGGATAAAAGTACTGTTAAGACCTCGTATTAAACCACACATGTGGTGTGCCAATTAGTAGTGATATAACAAGTATTTAAATTGTATTGATCGTGCATTTAACCGCTAATTGTCTCATCTTGGACCGGTCTATGCCTTTTCTGATTTTACTGTAATTTTTATTTTTTTTTGGATTGATATTTTTTTTGTTTTCTGACAAAAATTCACTTGGTTAAGGAAGGGTAATAAGGAATGGACCATCGGGTGACTGATCTTTATTCCTGTGGTTCACTGGTTTGTTGTCACAGTGTACAGGTCAGGACATTTAAACATATAAGGCAGCAAGCACTTCAAAACAAACATGGACTTTGTGAAGTGGAACCGTTTGCCTTGAAGTACTCAGCCGGGGGGGGGTAAGAGGGTGTGAGATTAGACAGAGTTGTGGGCTATGCTGTAGAAATTGATTCACCAGAAATAAAAACTCATATTGGCAATTTGCTATTCAGTGGACTACTGCCTGTGACAGAGTAAATAGCAGGTCTTTAATTTGTACAAGTTTTTCTAAAACTTTTGATTGAGAAAACTGATAGAATCCTTACTGTTGATAGTTGTTTTGTTTGAGTGTTCTTTGGTTCCCACTATTTTTCACCTTTGTGTTTGGAACAAAAATTGGTTTGTGTATTTGGACAGGATTGTTGCTTCTAGTTTCCTTTGGGGGGTAACCAAAGACAATTATAATTAGTGTGGAGACATGGATCCGTTGAAGGTCAGATAATGCCAATAAACGGGTTATCGTCGAAACTGTGGCGCGTAACCGCAACCTGCCCCCCCTCGTAGAAAAGTTTACCTCGTTACTCTACCACATACAGGACATACATGTATGGGACTGCGGGAAGTTATTTCGTGCATCGTTACACTCCATAGCTAGACACTGTGGCCTTCGCGGAAAAGCACACACAAATTAGTAAAACGCGACAACTAAGCTTTTGTCGCACTAACGAACATAGTTTTCATAGTTTAGAACTTCTGAATACATGCAAACATATTGATGCACTACCATCATACAGTACTACCTTCATGAGTCGTTATCATAACGTTCCTTGAAACATCTTCCCGACACACGAACTCCATTTTTCTTACAATGAAATGGAACTGAGATCGACCTGCTAAAAACTATATAGGTGTCCAAGACACAGCTCTAAATATTATTACCTTGCTGCGGAATGAATATGTGATATTGCTACACGCTCTCATTATTTAATGCAACTTGGCTAATCGATGACTCAAGGGAGGGTGACGTTAAAGGATGAACGCTGGGGGGACAAGGGGGGCGACCAGTGCCAGTGGATGGTCAGAACCAGCCACAGCAGCGTATGGGGAGGGCAGGTTCCACCACTTCTGTGGTCGTGTCCGTCTGGTGTTCCATTATTCCGTCCGTGTTGGTCTTTTGATCGTCGCCGTCTGGGGAGGTAGTCCAAATGGGTGAAGGGGTTCCCCCGACGACGACCCAGGCTTCGCCATTAGATTTCCAGGGAGTGGACAAGACTCCCCCTAATTTCGAAGGGCCAAACCGCGAGAAGGTGTCGAAGTTGGAATTTGATGGCCCTGCTTATTGTTAACCCGACCTCTGTTACTGATTACTGGATGATACACACAGTATAAGTAATAAGACTTATCAGTACAAGGGTTTATCCCATGTACTATCACTGCCACTGATATTTTGATGTATAATTTACAAATGACTCCTTTCCAACATTTCTTCTCTTAGTTTAACTATATTGTTAAATATAACTAAATCACCGTTAGGTCAGCTTAATTTGCTCCCGTTCCTTAATTACTTTCTATTACCCTACGAATAAATAATATATATCAGATCATGTGCCTAAGTAGTTATTAATTAGATTAATTCATTCCCTCTCTGCCAAGATGTTTTTATCTGTACACTGTATTGGATCGTGTGCGAGTGAACATAGAATACTAATTAAATGAAAGCCTTAGTGCAATTTACAAAAGAGCAACCTTAATTCAATAAGAAGTCCACATTGGTACAGCGGCATTATAAGGGTGTTGTAGGGGATCATGCTGATATAGGAAACACGTATCTATCTCATAGGTTACAGGGCGTACTCATTGGTAGGTCCAATTCCCTTTCATAACTAGCTATCCCAAAACCAAATATTAGTTATTCATTTGAGGTATGTACTAGTTTTGAGAAGGATTAATTGTGAAAACTTTTAGACATATTTATTCTTGCAGATTACAAATATAGTTATGTGTGTTCACAAAATGATGCAAATCTACTTTGTCCTGCATGTCGTGAATAACACTAAACACATACTACACAATTATTGTGTATATTTTGATTCGGGAGGATCGACTTGGAGTGGCTGACCCAACTCCACAACCACTCTATTAATGAAGAATTGACGCTCTTACAGGCGTCAAGGTAAATTTGTATTTGTCATCAAAGATGATAACGATTGGGAACCTTTATTATGTTAGAAAATAAGGCAGTGAAGCGGCCCCAATAGATCCGCCGCCGAAAAAAAAATAAAAAGAGGTATCTAAAACCATCAGCCAGGAGAGTGGACCGTCAGAACGTTACAAAAAGGCACCGTGTCGGTTGACTGCCTAGTGATTCTGGCAAAGAACTCCAGAGAATGAACAGACAGTCACAACAACGCTGACCTTCAAGAACTAAAGTATACACAGAACCATGCATGATTTTTTCTCGCTACATTTGTAGCCACAGTTTGTTTGCCGCCAATCCCGATTAGTAATCTTTCCCCACACTCATTTCGAAAATAGCGCTACATATTCCGAGGTATCCCCAGCCACAGAGAGTACGTTGTCAGGGACTGTCGAGTAATGCAGACTCCTGTTTACTCCCATTAATATAATGAGCCAACAAACAACATCAGACAAATCCGTTCAGTATTTACCTAAAAACGATGAAAGACGCGCCTGGAGAAGCTATAACAGGTGGAAGTATATAGTGCTCAAAACACAGCCATTGAGGGTGGGGAGTTCACACTGATTGCTGCATGGGTAGGCGGCAGGACAGATACATCGGGCGTAACGACCAAATCATGGGTGGGAAAAAGAGAACAAGGTTGAATTCTGAGCCGCAGAAGGTTACGAAAGTGGACAAGAGTATGACTGTATTAGTTCCTGTGCGTTTGTGTGGTGTGTGTTGTCGTACGCGGACGGGTTTTACGGTACTACGAGGAGTGGGGCATGATATTGGATAAGTCATATATACAAACGAGCTGTTATCCACTTGGTATGGAAATATAATTGAATGCCGGCGTCGTGAAAATTAGCTATGTTCAAATCAATTCTAATAAAGGGGTATTGGCTTCCTGAATTGCGTTTTGATGTCTCTCGAGAATAGGGGACATCATAGACAAGAAATTTGGGGTAGTTGTTGGACACTGGGCGGTAGGAGAAGGAGTACTTTCTAAGCGAAAGCGTTGATTTTTCGAAAATCGGGGGATGAGTGGTGGGGAACACGTGATTGGAGATTTTTTTTTGTGATAATTGCTTATCGTGGGGGCTCAGCATAGGGGGGATTTTTCATGCAGCTTGGCTAAAGTCGACGACGAAGAGGGGAAGGACGTACCGGGGTGACGCGGGGGGACAAGAAAGGTGGACAGGCCTTTGCTGGTCCTGAACCTAAGGGACCACAGGTGGGGGGATGCGAAGGGGATGGGGGAGGAGCAGGGGTGGTTCCCGGGCAACGGTGGGGCTTGGTCGAATGGGGAACCCGGTCTGTTTCATCAGTCCGTCCGTGTGTTTGCATTTGTCCGGTGCGCCGGGCCGTGGGGAGGTAGTGCAGGTGTATTACTACAAAAACAAATCTAAATTGCACGATAAACCGAACAGACCCAGTAACTCGCCGATTAGTTTCAGGGAGGACAAGACTCCCCTAAAAGATTCACGGGCCAAACCAACGAGACCCACGTAGGAAGGTTCTCGAGTTTGAATTTGAATGGCCACCACAGTTTGAATGTCTACTGCATTTTTAAGAGGTTTAACCCGCAAAAAAAAATCGCCAAAAGAATATTGAATTTTTTCGAAACCTAGGGGTGGCAGAAAAATTCATGAATGCGATAGGGTTTGTCTCGAGGAAACTGAAAGCGGAGACGATGAAGGAGCTATAGAAGCGTGTTGGTGACTGCCAAGCAAAGAAGGCTCGAGTTGCAGTACAGAGAAGATGATGAAATGATAACGACCCTGCAACACCCTTGTGTTTGCCACAGACCTTCAAAAAGTCGTGTTAAAGCTGTTCCGCAGAGATGCCGAGTATATTGAAGTCCATTCATGGAGTTTGCATTTCCTCGTTTTGTTGTTTTTTAACGAAATAATTCGGCTAATAGAAGGAAGGGTTAACGAAAAAAACATTTATAAGTGTTGTTTGGCATAGAGCGATCGCGAGTCTAAAGTGCTGAGAGTGGGCTTGTTGCTTTCCTCAAAATTACGGACATACACAGAGATGCTACAAAGGTAATATTTTGGTTAGACAATTGCTCGGGGCAAAACAAGAACTGGTTTTATTTTTTTTCTGCCTTATTCTATCTGGTAAAGTTACAAGTTGTCCCAGTGTCAAGAAATGTGAGCTCCCCAGTATTTGGTGATCTGGGGGTATACTTTTAGGGGAAAAAAGTGTGTGCAGACTGCAGAGTAAACAGGATGATGCAAAAACGTAGTGGAAGGGGGCGGGGGCCAGATAACAAACTTGCAAAAATTGAAAAGTTGTTATGACATCAGTGATTTTTGTTTTAGAATTCGCAAGAGGGCTTGGCTTGACGTTTGGTCATGTTAGAAGTGTACACTGCCTTCGTTCAACAATTTGTGTTTTTCGATGATTCCCAACAGTCATGGGATGTGTCAAACTTCATCTTTTTGGAACATTGAAACAAAACAAGAACGCCAACTTACATCTTCTACCTGGTTTAATGGCGCAAAGGGTAGTCTTAAATGCCTAAAGTGAAAGGGTGATTAAGACGCGTGGTCGAACAGAAAACGCTTGTCAATCGTGTGTCTGCACACACCTTGCCTAGCCAGTTCTTGGCAATTGAGTGATCAAAGATCCATTTTGTATTAACCAAAAGGAGGTAACTTCAGCCGGACTGTGGATAGTCTAGTCAAAGGACACTTATGGGGTGTTACACCGCGCTGAAGGAGAGTGTCAAGGTGTAGGCTTCACAGTTCACAAAAGTGCAAAAGTTGTTTTTGCAGATGTGATGTCACTGGGATCGACAGGACTGTGGAGTTTTTTGAAGAGAGGAATTATATGGGTGTCTCCATTGGCGTCTGTTTGCTAGTGGGCATACGTGATAGCCGTGTCCGACGAGAATTCCTGCCACCAAATTGTTCCGGCGCATCTGGAAGAATTTTATTTCAGCTACTTTGTGCCAAAACTAGGAAAGAACTAGGTGCAGGTGATGAGTTGTAAGCCTACCGCTGAATTTATACACTACCAGACTATTCAGCGGAGGACAGTATTAGAGTACTATTTTACATGCTGGCAGGTAGGCTCCCACGTCTCTCATAATTTAATTGTGCTTGTATTCGAACTTTTCTATGTTTATGATTAACATGGATCATGTGACCAACCTACGTTTGAACTTTTGTCGCCCAGTTGTAATAGTACGGACCATAATATGACAAAATTTTGGGAATAAACCATGGTAGGCAGCGTAGCTAAACGATGTATCTGTTTTTGGTAATTTGGGGTCATTTACGTCCTTGACAAATACTGGTTACTTGACAGGGGTACTGACTGTACATGTTTTGTTGCTTCATCATAAAGTGCTTTCAACTAACGGTACTCTTAGCTGATGATCTTTTTGAATTATTAGTTCACTGGAATGTGGGGCCAGATAAATCATATTTTCATCGTGGTGTAGGGGCTCTAGTTGCGGAGGTCAAAGAGGGCGGCCAATGATCCGCAAATCACAATTTGAGAACTGGAAGTTGATTCTTATATACTGGTACTATTAGTAGATTCGTCTTTTTGATACCAAATGCATTTCTCCTTTGATTTGATTGACTTGATATTGCTTTAGCGTTCCTCATATTTAATGCAACTTGGCTAATCGAGACGCAAGGGTGGGAACCGTACGGGGGCGACGCTGGGGGACAGGGGAGGGGGGGAACAGGCCTTTGCTGGTCAGACCAGGCCACAAACCGATGGGGGGGGGACAGGGGTTCCCCCACGTCATGGTTGGCCTGTGTCCGTCTTGTGTCATCAATCCGTGACCGTGTTGTCAGTTGTCCGTCGCCGTCGGGGAAGTAGTCAAAGGGAAGGGGTTTCCCCGACGACGACCAGAGCTCGCCATTAGTTTCAATGGAGTGTGAAAACGTTCCCACTAGGGTTGGGGCCGGGGAGGGGGGCCGAAAGACCGCGAGAGAAGGGTGTGTCGGGAGGTTTGGGAATTTTGAAGGCCCCTTCTCGGGGGGGTGTGACTGTTCAGATTCCTGTTGGCAAATTTCAGATTACATGTTCCAATTTTGCGGGGCCCAGCATAACGAGCTCCATTTAATCTAGCCCTTCCGACTCACAATCCACTTTGCAAGTTCCCTCTCCCCTGTTGTACCCAATATCAAAACTCCAGATTTTGTAGTTGAAACGATTGTGAAGATTTGGAGGCTGGTAGGATTTTTGAGGGAGCACATCCACACCTTTTTTGTCGCAGTCCGTCTTAAACAATTATCTTTACTTACTACAAAGTTTAGATCGGTGAATCACGGTGAAGCAACTGGTGAGTAAATTGCATTCATATATTCACTCAGTTTAATTAACCTACGCGCAATTGCCTGGAAGTGAAGTTCGCCCGCCAACCTGTTCGGAACGTCCGCTGCAAATCCGCTCAGTGGAGGAGTACGGCACACTCACTTGTTTATTGTATACACCATTTTGTCACCTGCCTCTGCTACATGTATTAATTTGTAACCCTGCTTCTAACCTGTGTTGTATTACCGGAGGTTTTTTTGAGATTGGATGAAGTCATACAAAAAAACGAGCTGGGCGTTATCCAGATGGTTGCACATGATGCCAAGCATTAGCTATGTTCAATAATTATATAAAGTATGGCTCTGAATTGTTTGTGTCTCGACGAATAGGGAACAACCATATAAGTTTGGGGTAGTTTGTTTACCTGGGCGTTTTGGAGGGGGGAGTACTTTCTAAAGGCGTTGTTTGCAAAAAAAATCGGGTGGTGCGTATTGTGAACTATTGTTTTTTGTTTGGTTTTTGGTGTATAGGTATTTTGCTTAACGTCTCATTTTATTTATTTATGGGGGTGTTCTATTTCTTTACGTCTCTAATTTATGCAACTTGGCTAATCGAGACGAAGGGAGGGACGTATATTTATGCAACTTGGCTTAATCGAGACAAAGTGGGAGGTACGTAATGGGGTGGTACGGCGGGGGGGACAAAGGGGAGGAGGCAGGCCTGCGCTGTTCTGACACAACCACAAGCAACTGGGGAGTGGGAGATGGGGGTTCCCGCACGTCGTGGCCGTCTCCGTCTGTGTCATCAAATCCGTCCGTGTTTGTTGTTGTCGTCGCCTCGGGAGGTAGTCAAAGGGTGGGGGAAAGTTCCCCATGAGTAGAGTGTTGCCTCGGAAAGGGGATGTCTGATTATGGAATATGGTTTACGACAGATTAAAATTGTGTATAAAATTGAATATTCGTAGATGGCCTAAATAAAGTGAGGGCCTCAATTTTTGTGTTCAGGGTGTCTTGTCTGATTTACGACGTTCCATTTAGTCCAACAGGACGTTAGAATCGTGGAGAGAGAATGTTGATGTGTACATGAATCCAATAGAGGACATTAATGGATATTGCGTTGAAATTGACGTCGCCTATTTATGCAACGTGTGGCTAATCAGACGACGAGGGAAGGGACGTTAGGGATGACTCGTGGGGACAAGGGGTGGGACTGGCCTGTGCTGGCAGAACCAGCCGACAAGCATATGGGGAAGGGCATATGGTTTCCCCCACGTCGTGGTCGTCTCCGTCTGTGTCCCCATCAGATCCGTTCCGTGTTGTCTTTGTCGTCGGGCCGTCCGGGGAGGTATCAAAGGGAAGGGTATTCCCGGACGACGACCCAGAGCTCGCCCATTATTTTCATGGAGTAGAACTCCCCTATTCCACGGGGCCAAACTCCGCGAGAAAAGGTGTCGATTTGTGAATTTTGAAGGCCCTCCAACTAGAGGAGTTTAATTTGTTGAAGTTTGTGAAGATGAAACACAGCTTCGTTTTTTCCTTCCTGGGGCACGGAACCATATACAACGCCCTCTTAAGGTCCCCACGGGTACATCCACCACCGTTTCTTGTTCACAAAAAAAAAAACACCCCAGTACAGCATTATTTATCCCTTCACGCCTAAATGTACTTTTAAGACCGGTTTCTTTCTATTTTCGAACAAAGGCTTATTTCTGTAATCTTTCCTTTGCACTCCAGACCCACTCCTCTATGACAGCTGGGTCACTTTTTAGCAGCTGTATGCCCACTGGTTCGTTTCTGTGCCTGTGGTCTGTCATAGATGTTGGACTGATTAACTCACGAGGAATGAGTCAAAACCCTCCGCTCGACTCTTTTTCTTCCGAAGTAAATAGGCCTCTTCTCTTTGTTTTGATGCAGATGGGTTTTCTGGAGACTTTATACATTTTGCCTTTTCAACTATGTGTACGTTCGTTTGATTCCACTTTATACCTGACATCTCCACCTTTGCCTATTAGAAGGATCATATAGAATACCATAGGCTGTGTTGGAAATGGCGTTTCTTTTGTAAACATATTTCTTTAACCGCCTTCCTCCACCCTGTTTGTTTTTAAACCACTCGATTTCAGTATGATAAATAAAAGGGGGGAGGGGGCCTCTTACAGCTTGCCAATTTTTTCCCCCATCAATCTGTAAACTCTGAAGACATATTGCTGTTGATGAGATGATGATCTCCGAATCAAGGGGAATGCTTCCACTAAGATCTTACCTTCCAAACAAAAACTAGTAATGGGGGAATAAAACTAAACATAGGGTTTGCAGCTGGGGCCTCTGGGTTTATGTTACTCTGTCTCTGTCTGAAATTTACCAGGGAAAAAAAAAAAAAACAAAAGGGTATGGGCCCCAACAAGGGCGGGAACAAACCGACCTCTGAATATATTTGGTTTGGGGGGGGAGGAGATGTTGTCTTGCATCTTGGGGCCTATGAGGTTTACATGATAAACGTCGCAAAGTATTTTGCGACAATTTAGGTTACGGGTCTTCGGCCCCCTTGCATTGAGAGGGTACTTTGTCGAACTCGATATTGGGGTGTGGGTTTTTTGGTACTGCTCGAGGCCACACATAACTAAGGGGCACAAACAAAACTACCATCATTGAAAGTAGACTTTGGAGAAACAAGAGTGAACAGTAAGCTGTTTCTATACGACCTCGAACCAAAATGATACTGTAGAAACGTGGTTCTGCTGGATTTTGGAGGTAAGAAGAATAATATTGAGCATGTCATTACCAGTTTTTACAAGATTCTATGCTGAGGTTTAGAGGTTGCTGAGGTGTTGTAATTTACACTCTGTTTTAGTGCTGCCGTACGCTAAGTAGACATGCGAAAAGGACGCAGCTGAGGAAGCTCAAGTGCCAGAGCGATAGATTTCCAGAGCGCTGACAAAAGCCACCCCCGCTGGCTAACACACAACAACAAGTAAGGCCTGACCGAAGTATCTCGGGACCTTCTACGAACGCCTCAACGTCAGCTATCAGCCACCATTCACTCACGTCCTTGCCTAACACGGAAAATCGTAGCCTGATTTATTCAAGGGTAAAAGATGGGGGATTAGGAAATCCACGAACTGGCTTAGGGGTAGGAGCATAAAGCGTCCTACAAGGAATAGGAACCATCGAGCCGGGCGTCTGGGAACAAGAAGGTTCCACCCCTTCTTTGCATCCCACTCAGGTCTGTTCCTGAAAGGGCCGAACGCTCGCCCAAAGCGGGCCTATTAATTTATCGCGTAAGCTCTCCGTAGCCTGGTTCGCATGTGTTGGCGTCGTATCTTGCAAAAAAAACTGTAGTTCCACTGATCCTAGTTAGTTAGATAGATAGATAAAATGGTTTTTATTTCCATGACTTTTTTACATAGTGGGCCTAACCTAATTTCATAGGACATTCTACGATCATACACATATTTCCAGCTAGCCAGGTACTTTCTTTGACTTTTACTTTTGTGTGTAGCAGTTACTTAGACCTTTATTCAGTGACAGAAACATTCCGACTGTCGCAGCAAGGCAAACCATTCGAACAGAGATCCATCCTTTGGGACTATTAATGCATAAACAGTTTGTTTGCCGAAGGGTTAGCCATAAAAACCGGAGCCAGCGTCGGGTAATTTCCATTGAACTAAAAGCTGGAAGAACATTCCGGTTGATGGTACGAGGTACTGTCCTTGGTTTGGAATATAGTAGCGACTAGTAACCGCAGCAAAATTTGCTTCTGTTGGTCCCGTTGAATTTTCGGAGAAAAAGTGAGCATGAATCTCCCCACGTTCCAAGGAGAGGTACGTTAAGGGGAGGTACGCGGGGGAGCGGGGTAGACATGCCTTTGCTGGTCAGAACCCCAAAAACAAGCAATAATGGGAAAAAGGGCAGGGGTTTCCCCCACTCGTGGCCCGGAGAAACCCGGAAGACGCGAACTTTATGATACTAAAAATAAACAAAACTTTTCTCGCAATTTGTTGTCGGGGGAAAAATATATCCAACAACTATGTACAGGATTTGTTTGAACATTGAAAAATGGAAAACCATCCAAAGGAATTTAATTATTAATAGGTGCCTGAATGAAATATTACATAACCGGTAGGATAGATGCCCCTATCGGATCGGGGGTCAATCCGAGACCACGCGCCTCGAACTCACAGGATCGTATATACACCCTGGTATAAGAATAATATTATAATCGGGAGTTAAGTTTGGTTTTAATTTCGAGGCTTGGGGCGTTGGGGTGACTTTGTGACGATTCGACGCCATGTTGGGTAAGACGTAATTTACGTTGGATGTCACGATGTATCTCGCGAGAAGACAAACAGAATACCTTGTAAATGTAAGTTGAGATTTTCCACGATCGCTGACTGGTAACAACACGTTCGAAGACAGAAATGCGCGGTGTGGTAGTAACAAACTATGGACAGTAACATTGTTCAAAATCGAAGACGCTCCTGACCTTAAGGAATGCACGTGGTTATAACAGTGTGTATGAAACTAGAAAAAGTTAAACCCGCCTAACCTAAAGATATGTCACATGCAATGGGGGAAGGAGATTGACTTTTGGTGACCTCGAACCTTGATTTATCTGTAGGATTTCAAAGCATATGTGTGGTGGTGGTGGGTATGACTCTTCAGGGTATATTGTCTGGAGGGAGGTCGTGTGGGTGGCATGTGGGGGGGTCTGTGTCACAATTGCTGTCTGGTCTGTCACATGGTAACTATTAAGTGGAAAATAACTGATTAAATTGTTGTTTCTCTACTTTTCTCGTCTGTACAGTCATAGATACACACGCTTACGGGGATGGCGTTCGGGGGATGTGAATTTGTGGGGTGGGGGGGGGGTGGGCGCGGGGGGGGGAGGTTGGGGCGGTAAAAGGGCGTGCGGAGGGGGGGGGGGGGGGGGGGGGGGAGGGGGGGGAGGGGGGGGGGGAATTCAGAGTCAAATCTTGTTATTTTGCATAATCTGCCACAATGAAAATCGTGTCCGTTTTAAGGGTGTCATGGGGTCTGGGGGGGGGGTGGAAGGGCGGGGGGGGGGAGGCGGGGGGGCGGGGGGGGCGACTTGGAGTGAGTTGGGGCAGGGGGGAGGATGAACGAATAGGGGGAATAGGGGCTGGAAAGGGGGGGAGCGGGGGGGGAGGGTGAGGGGGGGGGGCGGGGGGGGGGGGGGGGGGTGGAATTCGGCATAGGCGGGGACGGGGAAATGAAGGATGGGCGCCTTCCTCAAGAGGTTGCAACAATAGTCGGAGGGGGTCGGGGGACGCGGGGGGGGGGGTAGGGGGTTGGTGGGGAGGGGTGTGGGGGAAGCGCCTTTCCTGGAGTAACAGCAAGGGGACAGGGATGAAGTACAAGAGTCGGAACGTTGGAGTCCGTGTGTAACGGGCGGGGGCGCGGGGCCGACGGTTGGGGGGGGGGGGGGCTGGGGGGGGGGGGGGGGGTGGTAGGGGGGGAGAGGGTTGGGGCGGGGGGGGGAGGGGCTGTGGCATCAACCCGCGTGGGGGTTTCTGGTTCTTCTTGAGGGGGTTAGGAGGGGGGATTGGAGGCATGCTGCTGGCATGGAGGGCAAGCCATGGTGTAATGCACTTACATGCACTTGGCGAGGGAAGGCTGCATGTCAATTAGGTGTATAGTTAATGGTGGTGCCCAACTTGCAGATCCAGTACCCTCGTACTTCTTAGCTTGGCAACACATGGGGGGCACTTATCAAGTGATAGTTTCGGTGTTATTATTGGATATTGCTTAAGAAACGTCCCTCACGTATTAGGGCAACTGGTGGCTAATGGGCGAGACGAAGGGTGAGTGGACATAGGGGATGACGCGTGGGGCTGGTAGAACCCAGCCACAAGCCGGGGAAGGGGGCGGGTGGTTTCCCCCACGGGTGCGTGGTGCTCTCCGTCTGTGTCTGTGTCGATGCATATCCGTGCCTGGGTGTCATTGTTGTTGCTCGTCGGGGGTGGGGTGTGGGTGGGGCTGGGGGATGGTGCAGTACATATAGCCAATGTACTGTTGCGGTCGTGTAACGAGTTTCGGGGGGGCCTAGAACCGTATAGCGACCGGCAGTGTGTCCTTTATGGGAATGCGAGGGGCCGAAGTATCTTTATACTGAGGCTTCCGCGTGCTGACACAGTGTCTGGCGGCAGGCAGGAGGTAGGGTCGTTCACGCGGGTGCTTGATTAACTGAAGTGTGACTTGAAGGGACCTACAAGCTGCTGGCTGCATTTTTATTGCAGGACTGTGTGCGAGGCCAGGGGCCAACAAAGGTAGGAAAGCCGTTCAAAATCTTATATCTAGGAAATAGAAAAGGCATGTTGAGATGATAGAAACTGAATTCTGTGGAAGTCGGATAGTGGGCCATAATTCTCAGGTGGAGAAGGGGTGGCAGATGCAGCGTCGTCTTGGACAATAGTCTAGCAAAACTGTCGGCCTACATGAACGTTGAAGGTGATGGGGGTGGCGTTTGGTCAAATTACATAAACCATGTTAATGTTCATTCCCTAGCCACATCAAAGATGCGTATATTTCTCATAAATGTGATGTGGCGTCATTTTGAAGTTTTGCTATTCAAAGCTAAAGCTTTATGTCGCAAATAAATCTTCTTTCATTGATATTTCATTGGACATATTAACCCTGTTCACATGTGGGACCAAATTAGTAGGGCCTAGGGCTTCCTGAGGAGTAGACGCACAGAAATCCCTTCGAACTACAGTTGATTCCCAAATGGCAACGATGGCAATAGAGTTCAAAATCCAATGTGAGTGGGAAGAAAAGCAGCAAGCCCGGGCAGAAAAGGCACAAGAGAAACTAGTAGCAACTCTGTCTACAAACATGATGCTTGTAATGAATAACTTTTTTTTTACTTTTTTGGTAATTACAATGGCCCCCCAGCAAACACGTAGACTAAGGCAGCATTCAGGCCCAGTGCCGGTCATGCTGGCACAATGAAGCCTACTGGCATGGTTACGGTTGACAAGTGCTGGGCCGGTACATCTTACGTTCAGGCCAACCATTCAGAATAGTGTACGCCAAAACGGTACCGTGCCAGTGTAGTCCCTGCACGTGATATTGGACGAGATACATTTGTCGTAATATGCAGTGCCAGCACTGGCCCAGCACACCATTACCAGTGCGCAACACGTCGATCATGCACACTGCCAAGTCCCAATAATTAAGTCCGATACTTTTGTTCGCAAAGTCTACTGGATGCTAATTAAACAAACGTGGTTCGTGTTCGTTTCTTCAAACAATCTAAAAATATATTACCATCTTTCACGTAGAGAAAGATGGCTCAACGATTACACTCATCGTTCAGCGTGACATGTAAATCACCTTCGAACAACCCAAAAATAATATTTGATATAATCATATAAGTATCATAATAAGTTTATGGTATTAATAATTTCATATTATTATTATTATTATTATTATTATTATTATTATTATTATTATTATTATTATATTATTATGATTCATGGGTGTTGGTCATTCACCAAACTCAACTTTTTCTCTATACAAAGAGGGTTCATATTTTCATTACGCTCATCTGTCACGTGACTTTAAATCACGTTCGTGAAACTCTAAAATAATAATAGCATAATCCATCTGCCTGATAATAAAAACAATAACATAAATAATAACAAGAAATAAATAAAAACAAGTGTATAGTTGACTCTTGTATACCGTGGCCTACTATTATGAACATATTTCGTTATTTATTTGTATTCTTTTTTATTCTATTTATATTTTTTTTAAGTGGTATTTGTATGACGTGATAATTTCAGACACTAACTAAGCAATTGTCATTAAAGCATTATCTGGATTATTTATTTCCTGCCTATGGCCCAAGAGGTGAATAATGTAGGCCTACTGCGATTTGATACCTGATATATCAAATAAATTGAATCTGCTTTGCAGTCTGCGCTTGGTCAGAGCATGGGATCATAGCACACAGATATTGATGAATATTTAAATTTTTAATATCTGACTTAATCAAATCGTTATCAGTGGTTATTCGACTAGTTTGCTTTCTATAACTTAAAAACATCCATTATTAATGGTCAAAGAATAATTTTCATATTTCGTGGGCTACTATTACCAACCATGCCGATCAAATTATATTCTCATTTTTAACTTGTCATATTTTGTATTACACTTTTTCTTTTCAATGGGACTTTACCATTAAAACGCAATATTTAATAGATGATCTATTTATATTACAATAGGAATAAATAATAACAGGGGAAGATTTAAATATTTAAATGTGAAGCAAGGATTTACGATATTTTGTTGGTTAAACTGCAATGGTTGGCGCTTTTATCCGGACAATGGACGCACTGCTGCTGAACTTCTGCTGAAACATTCTTTTGCACAGGTAAGCTCACTGTGTTCTTATAATAACTGTATACATCAAATAATAAATAACTATCTTTTCATTTTATCGTTGTCTTAGGCCTCGATATGGTAATTATCAAAGAAACAGCCTAGGGCTAGGCCTACCTGGGACTAGGAGGCTAGGCTAGGGCCTACCTTAGCCCTAGCCTGCTAGCCGACCAAGTTTTACGACTATTTTTGAGTTCGGTTATTTAGGCTTAGGCTTGGCCTAGGCCTTGGCCCTAGTTGTGAGAAGTTGTTTAATGGTATTTATTAATATTTAAATATACCCCACCCCCAGAGTTCCGCGCTCAGCCGAATCACAACTAATAGGCCCTAGGCCTGCATCACATAGGCCTAGGCCTAGGCCTACCCCTAAGCATATTATTTGCATGGACTTTTTGTAAGTCCATGGGGGGCCCTTTAAGATCAACTTTGATCTTTCAGCTCCATGGTCTAGTCTAGGCTTAAACTGAATCTAGGGCTGTAACTACCTAGCCTACTAGGCCTAGCTACTGGTAGGCCTAGGCCTAGGCCCTAGCCTGAACCTAGTGTTAGGTAGACAAGACGTAGGCCTACCTGCAGTGCGATTCTGTAGGTACCATCCTTCTTAAATATTTTGAAGAGTATATTCTTACGTTCAACCTGTTCACCCTAGTAACGTTTATAGGCGACCTTTGATCACAGTGCTGTGTGGCAGGTTGGAAGTGGGTTTGACTTCTGTGCGAAGGTTCGTTGGTTCAAATCCCCGTTGATATATATTTTTTTACATTCTATTAGCTTTATATTTTTGATAATAGGCCCTACTCCTTTTCGATTGAAAGTGTATATTCGTACGTTGGATTCTCGGCATACGGTACCCCGGTTCAAACCGACGTGCGCGCGCATCTCCACTGCAGGAACAAAACAATAAATTTGCCTTGTTACTACTTTATATTAACAACTACTTACGCTAGGTTAGCCGAACTTTCCGCTGGCTACAGTGCGCCGCGCTAGTTCTAGGATTAATCGATAAGAGCGCAACCGAAATTCTTTCCGTTAGGAGTATTTTAGTGACAGAAATTATGATTTTATTTTAATCCCAACGTACTATTTGTAAACATCGTTGATACGTTGAGAACCCGAACAATAGCAAGCATCCAACGTATGAAATAATTTGCGATTTCGTACGTCCAACGTATCAATATACACGGGGTATTTTAAATAGGCCTAGGTCTAGCCTAGAAATGTTAAAAGAGGATTTTTAAAATTTTATTGATAGGCCCTAGGCCTACGTCTGCAGCGAACGTAAGAACACAATTCCTACGTTCGATTCTAGGCCCTAGCCGAGGCCCTATATGTTTTTGATAAAACTCCTTTTCGGTTGAAAGTCCTTTATATTTTAAATATAAACATTAAAAGGTTAGGATTTATTTTAATTTTTTTGGGATAATGGACGTGTCCGCAACGGACGTAAGAACACTATTCCTACGTTTGATTATTCATGATGAAAACGACCAATCACAGCTCTGAACGTAAGATTTATTTGCAGTACATTTTAAGTTCATACGTAAGATTATAGCTACACAGCCGTAAATAAAAGTAAAAACAGTGTAGGGGCCTACCTATATTCTAATGTTCAAACGTTTTAATAGTCGGAAAATTATTATAATATTAATAATAATAATTATTATTTTCATAAGCCTACGTTCAACTCTAGGCCTATTATAGCTTGCGCCAAGTCCGCAGCCGCCGTCAGTCAGTCGCCTGTGGAAAGTTGCACAATCAACATCTAAAGCTGATGATGACTGAGATAGATTTCTCAATCCAAGTAAAGTAGGCTAGGCCTAAAGCTAGAAGTTACCTACTAATAAATAATAATATTAATAAAACATCCAGTAAATTCCATGCAACATAACATTTTAAAGCCCACCCTGATCCCAGCTAGGCCAATAACGCCTAACGCAATACTGGTGATGAAGCGTAGGCCTATACGAGTTGCTTTAACAAAGCGTTTATTTTCGCGCTGCGTTTACAATTGAATTGAACCATTGAAAGGCCTCGCAATTGGCATAGCGAGATACCATGGATTTGCCAGAACATTTACTTTAAACTCCCACGTCATATACAACTCCAAGAAATGGGGAGTGACCCTATTATTATTTTTGTCTTGTCAACTGTTCGTATAAAGCAAAATATGACACAATTAAAATAGAAGATGTTAGAAAGTCTGAACTTGAATTTCAATATAGTGGTTTAACCGGCCCCTTTATCGCAGCAACATAAGCAGTTTTGGCCTATTTTGTCAATGATTGAGGAATCTATTGCGAAAAACCATTTCTTGTTGCGTTGTTTTTGTGGTGATGCAAAGCCACATTAGAAGACTTCCTTGAATGATTTGTTACTGAAATTACGGCCTGTTTACAAATGGTTTTAATTTTTGAAACCAAAACAATTAAATGTGTTCATTTTGCTGTGATACCCAGCTAAATTGCTTCATCAAGTGTACAAAATCGTTTAGAAGCGGATATTTTTGGGTGTGATAATTGGTGCTCAACGTGGAGAGTACGTAGGACTTAGACATTCCCATATAATGAATGCTCCATTGCGACCGATGATTCCTTCATTATATGGGAGAATGCTGAACATCACAAAGGTGAGTCCCACTTTCAAGAATAAATATTGGGGCTTGTGTTCCAACTTTCCCTTCGATTACATGCACCTGGTTTTGCACTTGGTTTAATGCGCCGTTTGATCATGTTTGTGGAGAGAACGGCAGCAGTCCTCAACGCGTGCTGTTGAGGGCATCTGAGGGTTTCAAAATTCTCTTCTTTTAGGCGCTCACCTTTTGGGGCCTTCCCGAGTTTAGCCGCCACCCAGGTCACTAGTTGACGTACTTATGGGAAGCAGTAGAGTTCCGTCAATTTAATTTTATATTTAGGCCCGCATACTTGAAAGGAATATTAACAATGCTCGTATATCATTTTATGTTGTTTGTCTGTGTGTATTACTATTACTAGTTTTTCTAAGAAGCTGTTCGATAATTTTAATGATGTGGCGCAATGTCTTGTAAGAAGGGTTTGTTTACTGAAGCTGCTGAGCTTTACGGGTAGAGAAATTCTGGTTGTACAATGTACACAATTTAGTACACCTAATTAACTGATCTCACCATTTTGGACCCTTGATAGTTTTTAGTGCT
This sequence comes from Sweltsa coloradensis, assembly GCA_024449915.1. Lineage (NCBI taxonomy): Eukaryota > Metazoa > Arthropoda > Insecta > Plecoptera > Chloroperlidae > Sweltsa > Sweltsa coloradensis. The sequence goes on from JAMZAV010006360.1 coordinate 64,806, forward strand.
GTTTGCATTGAAAATTATCTTTACAAACTGAGCGTTTGCTACGGAAAACAAATAAATCCTCTTCAGCGAATATGTCGGCGAACGGAAATGAAAGAGGTTGGAAGTTGCTGTTATGTTAAAATAAGCATAGAAGCACTTTGAATTCTTCCACGTTTAGAGTTGTTGATAGCGGCAGATTACCTACATAAGAATGGCCCTCAGATGGGTATTAATGTATACCTTTCACCAAATTAAAGGTCCTCTTTTTAGATTGTTCACGCTGATTAGATATTCATGCGTTTACCCTTTACTAATGGAGAACATATTTAAAATAAAACACTTTTTTGGTAGACAATTTTTGGTGAGATATTCCTCATTGTCCACAGTTTTTGCTCCTTGTCCACTTTGTTCCTAATATCCATGGTCTGTCATCAGAATCTCTCAAATGTATATAAAAGTAAAACCCATTTTCTGATTGGTTTTTTCTCATACAATGTCAGTTGCTAAATAGGAAAGCGGTCCTGTTAACCATACAAAGATAGTTTGTATGTTTTCCGATGTTGCATACAGACTAATTATTTCGTAGGCCTAGGTATAAGCCCCTAGTAGGTTATGGGTTTAGGACTAGGTATTATTACGTATCATATTGTATGTGACCGTTTATTACATTTGCCATCAACATTGATAATTGATCCCTCACACCATTCTAAATTAGCCGCTTGTCCCTCAGTAATCAAAGTTGTGTCCTATAGTGTTGAGTGGTATGAACTGTCTTTTGGTCGCAATATTATCAGGACGGAGTGGATACCTTGTGGTGAGTGTTAACCCTGAAATGCTACATCTAAGTCCGATGAACGGTATTTGTAACAGTGGCGTGTGATGCCGTCCACTTAATAAGTCCATCTACCATGAGGGGTAACCCCATGAACCAAGGAAAAGATTGGCCCAATTTTAATAGTGGCTTGGTGCAGCATTAATATTCAATGCTTGCATTTATAATTAGTATCTCGTCTTAATAAAGACCATATGAGGTATGTTATCCAGTGATTGTAGATAACACACGCTTGCTAGTTACTACTGTTGAGATTTAGGACTGTAAGATTGACAACTAGGCCTATTATGGTTTCTGTAGCCCTACTATTTTTTCAGTGCACCCTAAGTATTGTGTAGTTCAGTTCTGAATTAACTAGAAATCTTGGTCGGTGGTCTCAATTAGTTGGTTTTGAGAATAAGGACGAAACATGACATGTGGCCAACCCTTTGATGACAAAATAGTGGAATGCAGCAAGAGACCATATGTTCCCGATAATACATGGGAGGAATGCCCAGTTAGAGTCCGCTAAATCGATCAAGTAAGTACGCTATGACTAGTCCCTAGACCATGATTTTATGCGCGCGCTCAAGGTGTTGATGATTGCTGCTGAACGGTTTGGTAATAACATTACGAATCTTTCATGGTCGATGAACTCGATGGAATGAATTTAGTACAAAGCTTACTGTATAACACAGATGTTATTCTTTATTAAATTATTAAAGCGTTGGTGTGAATTTGATAACGGTGTTGGGTGATAACCGTTTTAAACCGAAAAGAAAAGAAATTAAAGCTGAGCGCCTAAACTCGTCTCCGCGCCAGCCCTCGGCGACTCTCTTAATAGTGGGTAGGCCCTATGCCCAATCACATGTTGAGCTAAAAATTAAATTACTTTTTAGAAGGCCTATGCTATATAATTAATAAGCTCGCAATCCTTGTATATAGGCGTACCGTACTGTTTTCTTATTTAAATCCCCATAAACCATATAGCCTAGCCCCTATTTTTTATCCCATCTCAATGCCCATCCCTAGTGAGATCAATATTAACTTTCTAATTTTGTATTGGGCTGTTTTTGTCTCCGGTTATTCTTTTCAGGCCTATGTCAATGTTTCGAAGAATCGTGTTATCGCTTCGTCAGGACTATTAGTAAAATTATGCCTATAGTAGTATGCCTACTGTACTGAGATTTGTATGAATTTTCCTTTCCTGTAAATACGAGTTTTCATTATCCATAGCCATTGATCTCGAAATAACAATATTTAGAACTCAAAAAGACATAACCTAGGCTATAATTCTGTGCCTTCATTTGTTGTTTGATGTCAATGTACTAGATCATTTCAGAGTCTAACGTTAGTTTTCCTTCTTCGTTGCAATTCGTTTTTGAATTCAATAAAACCCTGTAACGGTGTAGTACTTTTTGGATGAGCAAAGCGAAGACTTAAATTTCAAGGGGGGACAACTCACCCCAAAACATTAGCTCGTGTGTTTGTTTTGTCCTGTTTTTGTGTTTTTTTTGTCCGTTTGCTCTCAACCGGGCTAACAGGCATAGCCGATTTTGATGAAAATTTGGAGGGGACCTCGAAAAATCTCTGAACTAGACCTGCTAATCGATTTTGGGTACAATCAAAGAAATATTTCTCATAAATATCATACTTTTACATTTTTTCGATTTTTAGGTGCGATATTTTCGTGTCATTTGGGCCGATTCTGAACAACGGGTGGGGCTACAACGTTTCATATTTTTTCATGATGTAGTAGGCCTACTTTTGAAAGAACCGTTGAAAAGCGCGTCCAACATCCTAGAAATTAAGGTTTTAATATAATTTTTTTTTAGGTATATAATATCAATGAACAAGTAACACAAGAAACTCGACAACAAATCACCTACAATGCATTTAAAAAGGCAATTGCAAAAGTAAAGAGATCCACACGCACCACATAAAAACTTGCAAAAAAAATCTCTCCATCAACGTGACTAAAAAAAGCGTTTCGGGGCAGGGAAGCGGCCTATGTTTAGAGAAATAATAAACTAATCAAACGCCTTAAATGTGTACACTTCCCCTCCTATTAGCTAGTACTGAAGATAAGGTATCACGATCTTCAAAACGTTGACACTAAGAAAGAACTGGCAAACCAAACATACATCGCAAAAAATGTCACGCACCCCAACGCCACAACCAAAAGAACCACAAGACTCTAAAAGTATATTATAATTTGTATGCCTAATAGCATAGGCCGATAATCTATATATGTTTTTTGTTTGTTTTGCTGTTTGTTTTTTTAGTTGCCATGAGTCCAAGTCTTTGAAAACGAAAAGGTTATAGAACATAACGATGACACACACTATTTACTACAGACATGTCTGAAAGTGGAGATCGTCCTGTACTACGTCAGCGAACCGTCCGGTGGACGGCCAGGTTCTGCCCTGTTCAGCTATTTTTCGACGCGGTTGTTTACCCAAGATCCCTTGTTTTATCATATAGATATATAATGAGACGAAGGAGGACGTAAGGATGACGCGGGGGGACAAGGGTGGACAAAGGCCTGTGCTGGTCAGAACAGCCAGAAGCGTATGGGGGAGGGCAGGGGGTCCTCCCGTCGTGGTCGGTCTCCGTCCGAGTCATCATCCGTCCGTGTTTGTCATTGTCGGTCGCCGTCGGAGGTAATTCAAAGGAAGGGACGTGTTATTGGAATAATTTTTTTTTAATTTTCCACTGTGGGTTAACTGTCAAAACAGAGAAAGGCTACAATGAAATTCGTGTCCCAGAAACATGGACGTTTAGAGACAGGCGATTATATAAACCAATTTAAAAAAATCAAATTAAACAACCCGGATCAATTATTTTAAGACTATCCTAGAATGACGAGGCACACATCGACCAACTTCTCAAAATTACATATAATCTTTGTGTCTTCCCACCCTAAATATAAACACTTCGGCGACAAAGACCAGCTCCCTAACTACACCCCTTTCTGAATCAATCTGCCTATAACTAGGCAATACGAGTGTTCCCCAAAATGTGTACCTCCAGAGTCCCTTATGAGGTAACGCTCGTGTGGGTAGAGCTCGCATGGGAAATGTTACCCAATGCGGATGAAGACTACTTCTCTCATATAGCAGCCTTTGAAAAGTCGGTCGCATGAAATTTTATAACACCAAAGGAAAGCTTGGCCATTAACATTGAAGTAAGTAAGACTAATTTATGGACGCCCCTTCTTAGGGCAGAACTCAACATACAAACTTTTTATATGCATTGTCAATTTATGTATCGTTTATATTTATTTACGACAATTTTTTTAGATTTTTCGGCACAGACACCGACGGAGAAGTATCAATATAAAAAAGATACATTAATTGTATTTAGAGTCTAATCCACTACAGTACTATAACTGATTTTCAGTGGAGGACTTTAAATCAAGCGACAAGCCAACCCTGTAGGCCCGATGCAATCGCGAGTGAGCGATAACCAACCAAAGGAAAATAGCAATCAGTGGGTATGGACAGTGCGAACACCCGCAAATTACGCCCAGAATCAACAAGCGATCAGAGACAACTTTGAATTACTATGTGCTTCGTTGCTAGACGGCTCCAAAGTCACCGTTTACAAACTCCTACGACAGAACTGATGGACTTAAGTCCAAATCAGAAGTTAAAAAAACTACGACGTTAGCGGGAATCGAACCTGGAGCTTCTGCATGGAAGCAGATACGCTAACAACAAGACCAACGAGGCCACACAATCAATATGCACAATATCAGTCACTTGCTTGTCAATATCGAATGGGTAACATCCACGGTCTGCTAATATCATAAAAGAAACCTGCTACGTCTTCTGGGATGTTTTGGCACCCCTTAGGCTTGCGTGATCCAGACGAGAATGTATGGAAAAACATTGCTCACGAGTTTCGAAACTGTATGGAACCCCGCCTGTCATGTGTTGGGTTGTCTTTCGATGATAAACACATTAATATTCAGTGTCAGTGATTCTCTTTACTTAATTATAAGGGGACATACAGCATGATACTAATGGCAGCAATGTGATCAAACTATCGGTTTACACTTGCTGACATGAATTGAAGACGGAGATGTGGATGGGGACATGGATGAGGATCTTGATGACGATCTTGGAGGCAGCTGAGACATTGCCGAGATTCGAAGACCCCCAACCCCCCCCCCCCTTTTTTAAAAGAAAAACGAGATCGAGAGGTCCGCATCACGGGCTATATGTAGCGGAAAAGTTTGGGCGCAACTGTACGTTTGATGATTATGTCAACTTGACAAAGTAGCATGGTTTCGAGGATGTGGGTGATGAAGGGTTGATTAATGCCGTAACCAACTCCGGTGAAATAAGGCCGAAAATGATAAGAGACGAGAAATCGCCGATGCATTCGATTACATTGTGAAATTTTTTAACCATCTGGGGCTAGGATATGACGGGAAAATCTAGTCAACGTGCTGAATATAGGACATCAACAAGATTTTGGGCAAGAAGATGCAATTGGAACACAGCAAAGAACACTTATGCTACTTATTTTGATGGCAAGGACTTTGTACGACGCAGCCACACTCTCCCCAGTCGCTTCTTAGACTTTAAGCATTCCGCCTTCGTCAGCTCTCAGAGAGGATTGGTCTATATTTGGGGCCATAACCCACACAGTCCCGAACGATTGACCAGCTGGCGAGAGTCCAAAATTTGGTTGGCCATCCAAAGCCGCTTGATTTCAAAAGAGAGCAAGAAGGCCAGAGTCCGTAAACAAGTCGGAGGTTATGAAGATGGCTACAGAAAGTTGATGAGCTCATACTTGAAGATTCGGATGCCGAAGAAAAGTGGGGGTGGGTCAAGCCTCGATTCCGAATCGGACTACAACAAAGATGCTCCATACCAACTGAAAGGATCCATTGAAGACCAGAATTAGTTGACTGAAAGATGAAGATTGAAGACGATTGATTCATGTAAAGAGTAGACAGATTGTATACTGTATAGCATTTTTTAATTGCCATTTATAGCGCTATCTGTTGTTAATCTTCTAGTTTTCAAAACTTGTGTAGGCCAAGGGCTAACTTCTAAGGTTTACTTATCTTATTGTAACATTGTCATACTGTTTTAATTGGCATACATTCTATCAAATTGCAACTGTTATAGTCGCTGAAAGCTGTGCGGAACTAACACTTGCGAAAGACGCAATTTTTTTTTAAAACGGCTATGTGGTCTGTTCGATAGCCCGAACGGATGTAATGAAGCGCTCCTTTCTACTGTTTTTCTTTCAAACCTGTTATAGAAAGAGCTAAAATGTATCGGGAGGATTGTACACGGAATCAGGCAGGAGGTGCATTTCCCAGATGAAGAGCAGTTGAGAATGTAAGGTAAGTATTTTTTATTCATTTGACTGATACAGAGAAAAATATTAAACTTCCGCATATTCTCTAACTAGAGAGATATGTGGAGTGAAATGAATAAGGTGGTTCTAAGATTCAGTTTAACAGAGGTTCCGTTCGGGAGATGTTTTCCTACATGAGCATTTATGGGTTTTTCCCCTTTTGTATTGCACGATGCAAGTACAGGACGAAGTTATTTTTATATGTACAGATGAAACAGTTAGGAAGAAAGGGTTCAAATCGAGGTTGCTATGCCTAATGATTTTCTTTGGATAATCATTTAAATCCTAATGTTAAAGAATTTCAGTTTTATGACAACTTGCGAGCTCAAAATAAAAACACATGTCATGGTACTAGTTTTTACATGGGACCTGAAGAGTAGCCGTCGTAAGAGCCTTGGGAGATTTGATAAAATAACCCACAAGTTCCCTGAACATGGTCACGTTTTTTGGCCGCGTGTGATCGCAGCTTGGGCTAGTTGAAAAAGAAAAAAGAGACGTGAAGGGTTACCTCCATAAGGAGTGGGCCAACCTAGTAAGAACACGTCAAAAAATTGTTTTGTTATGGAGCTAACGCCAAAGTACCACATGTTTTAGCCACATCACTTTCTCTTCCCATGAGTTATTAAGATATAAAATAGCATGGTGTCCAAGCACAAACATAACACTACAATTATTGTTAATAATTTGTTTCAGATTTGTACATGAATGGTTTAACCAGGCAAAATATAATTGAATAGGGACCTCGGTATTATGCCTCCAAGCGGAATGCGTATCTTCATCTAAAATGAATGATAGCTGCCTGAATTGTTCAAAAAGAAAAGGGCATGCAGTCAAGACGAAGCCTGCAACGAAAAGACTTAAAAAACGCTTCTCTCATGACTGCAGTTTCTTCACCACCCGCACCATGTCATTCGAATCATCGGATCCCCAATCATCACCATCACCATCAATCCATTACTCTCAAGGGCTTCATACATCACACATCCAGCATCTACAAGCCAATTACATTACGATAAACCACCCTATCAATAGCTACTCACGTTATTTTAGTTCTGGCTACAAGTTATGCTCCAAACTATAACATTACATCACATCACCATTTCAACACCAACCAGGGCCCTTCCACACTCATTTCCAGGCCTTCCATCATCAACAACAGCAACCAACCCAACAACAGAGAAGTCCTCAATATCTTTGTGACTCTGTGTGGCTCGTTGGTCTTATGTTAGCGTATCTGCTTACCAATTGCAGAAGGTTCAGGTTCGATTCCCGCTAAAGTCAGAAGTTTTATAACTTCTGATTTGACTTAAGTCCATCAAGTTCTTGTCTATGATTTTTAAACGTGACTTTGGAGCCGTCCCTAGCAACGATTGCACATAATAAATTTCAGAGTTTGTTTCTCAATCGGGCCTTGTTGATTCTGGCTTGATTCGCGGGTGTTTGCCTGTCCATACCAACTATTTGCTATATATTTCCTATTAAAATATCTGATCTTTGGGTTGGTTATCGCTCACTCGTCGATTGTGTCGGGGCCTACGGTTGGCTTGGTGTCGCTTTGTTTAAGAGTCCCCCACTGAAATCGTTTATAATATACTGAGTGGGTAGACCCTTAATAAATGTATTTATTTATTTAAACGACCAAGCGTAAAGGAAATTGTGCTCTTTTTGTTATGATATCACATCTTGAATGTAGAGCCATTTTGGCAGTGATGTGTTGGGGGGGGGGGGGGGGGGTGGGGGGGGGGGGGGGGGGGGGGGGGGGGGGGGGTGGGGGGGGGGGGGGGGGGGGGGGGGGGGTGGGGGGGTGGGGGTGAAAATTCTGGAAATGCCAATGTCACGGATGTGCTCGGGCCATAGTGGAAGTGATGATCAGGTTGGAGATTCCATTTCAATCAAATAACAGTTTTGTCACAGAATTCTGCAAGATATTGACGAAGTGTGTCGATAGTTGAATTCTATTTGGAGAGTAAATAGTTCACGTGCAATGCTGGGCTCACTAACATTAGCTTGACTTCTAATATAGTATTAACACAATCCAATCATCGACATTAGATCATACCCTTTTCTTCTATTCCCTCAGATGTCGAGAATTTCCGCATATCCGTTGACAACCCTATGCCGTGATGACGCCCTTACACATCCTGTAAACCGATGTGGAGAGGCCTACAGATGCGCCAATATGAGGTACTCGCTGACTCCATCGAGAGATCCTTCGGACTTTTGAAGAGCATTTTTAGGAGTCTTGAACGACACTGGAGGCAATACTTTGCTACTCAGCCTCTAAGAGTTGCAAAATTGCGAAGGCAATGATTTTGTGCTGCACAATATGTGGTGTAGAGGCCAGGCTAGAAATTCGAGATCGAACGAAGCTCGTCTAGGCCGTTTTGGGACGAGGATGGATGGAAATGGGCCACCACCACATCAGCGGCTGGTCAAAAAGGAGTCGCGCGCAACGACTACGTTCATTGAAACTATCATGGCTGCCACGACACAATTGAACGATGAAAGATTTGCTTTAATCGCAATTGCCCAAGTGTGATATCTATTTCCATCTTTAATACGGAGAACAGTGCCCGTTACATTATATTTGTTTAATTTTTAACACGGAGAACTGTGCCCGTCATTTTATATGAGGAGGTGGCATTCAAAAACACACTTGTCCATAAAGTTCAAAAAGTTAGGTAGAGATAGCGTTGGTGTCTTTATTGGCAATCTTACAGGATGCGTGAAGCAGTCCGTTCATAACATCACATATCCAATGGGTGAACAGGGGTCGAAGGTAGGCCTGTCATCCAAAATAACACATGTCCACTGGTTCCTGTCTTTCAAAAGTGCACATGTCCATTTCGGCCAATCAGGTGGTTTTTCCGTTTTTCGTTTTTTCCTATTGTTTTTCCCTATTGATGCCCCTCTTGTTGCTCAAGCGGTTTTCCCTATGGATGCCCCTCTCGTTGCCCCCATGGTTGGTGCTATTTGGCGGCCGTGGGACCTTGAGATGGAGGAAGAAGACATTGACGTGGAAAATTAAATCGCTAAACCCCCGTATCCTTGATATCTTCGGAGCACCTCCGCTAAAGATAATTTTGCTTTAGATTGCTGATTTCAGACCTATATCAAAATTGTTCCTTTTTATGCGATCATGTTTGTTTAAAACTCATTACAAGAAGACGGGTTTTGCCACACTGTTAGAGAGCAGCGATGGTACGACGCGTTCTTGCCCTGCAGCTATAAATCATTATTTTTATTTACAATTTAGAAATTAAAAAGTCCGCCCCGACCGGGATTTGAATTTTGAAAACCCGGGTCTCCCGCATTTCAGAAAGATCTTAACCACTAGACCATTAAGAACGGTACATTTTAATCTATGAATTGTATTTGCATTACACATCTGATTGTGGGATGGACATACTGCAACGAATATCTGTTTGCCTTTGATTTGGCCATAATTGTAATGAAGGACCTAACAGCAGGCAGAATATAGAGAGAACTTTACCTTGCAATCTGACACCAATCTGACTTCACTGACCAAACATAAATCCCACAGGCTGTATGGACGGAACAAACGGGGCGCAATACCGAGATAACAAGCACTGCAGATTATTGTTTGTGTCTGCATCTGTGTTATTAAATTTATTTTATTGTCCTCCTTTATAAATCAGTTTTTTTAACTGAATAGGATAGACGTTAAACAAATAAATAAATAAGATTGAACTTAAATAGGTAGAAAAATTAGAAATCCCATTTGGTTGTAATCCATTAAAGTTTAAAGGCACAATTTTGTTTAGCTGAACTACCTAGCAACAATCTATGACCTGTAAATGCAGTACCCCAACCACACATCTCCACCACTCCCACCAACATCAACACCTGCACTAGACCTCACTAGAACCACAAACCGAGCACAGAAACTGGGCACAATCGTTGTGTCAAGACCCTCATCACACTGAATCGAACCTAGCACTTTCCGAACATCAATTTACGTCTATACGACAGAGCACAACACTGAGATAACGAACGCTTCCCTGACAAGCAGGGCAGAATACATTGCGAACGAATCTTCCAGTCTGGACAGACAGACAACCACCTGACCGTAAACAAACATCAAGCAGAATGATGCAAAAGGAGATAATAACAGGCAACACTTGCTCACACACATTTAACAGTCATAGAAGCCCCAATCCTGTGCTGTGAGGCCCAACAAGGAACCACCGCAAAGGAAATGCCAAACAGTCAACGAAACGAAAACAACGGACCGACTGTGAGTGCGAGGCTGCCGCCTGCCGCTGCCGCTGTGCCGAGTGAAAATAACAGTTAAAAGGTGGCGGGGCGGCGGAGGTCATATCGATGTGCAAAAAAAAAAGAAAAAAAAAAACGTCAAATTCATTAAGAATTTCAAAATTGAATTGATGGCAAGAACCATGGGCTCCGAGAGGTGTACTCCAAAGTTGTGAGTGATCAGCTACATGTGAAGCGAGTTCTCGTGAAGATGCAATATGCTGCAGATGTTTCCTCAAATGAAAATTTTCTGTTATTTGTGGACCTACTGTAATCACGAGCCTTCATTCACACACACATCGTAAGGTTAGTAACTGTTTGTTTATAGGTTTTGTTAGTAAGCTGTTAGGTGTTGTTTAGGGCACACAGTACGTTATCTGTGGCCCAAATGATATCTTTTTTCTATTTTGTGAAAAATATATTTTAATCTACAAAATAGAGCATTTTTAGTGTTTGAACTTTGGATCTTATGAATATGTCATAATCACCATCTCAGTTGAACACTGCACAACTTGAGAACTGTGTCCGAGTTTTCAATCCGAGTTTCATCATCTACATCTGATGCGTCGACACAGGTCCAGCCGCTGGCGAAACCACGGACGCGAGCATATTTCTAGAGGATATATGCAAGTTATTGTTTTAAAAAAACCCCACTCCAGACCAGACAAAGTGTCATCTATTCAGGATGCAGATGTGCGTATTCTGTGATAGGTAACTGTGTGACAGATCTGTGAGTGATTACTCCTTATCCAAATCTGTGTTTACTATTGACTATTTTACCATTATTACTATTTTTTCCTCAATTTAATTTACTTCCTTAAATATACTATTTACTTACTATTGATAACTAAAATTAGAATATGTTCGTATATTATTAAAAATGCGGTAATAGCGCAACACTTGGCACTATAGATATTATATAAAAATTATATATTTAATAGCTATTACCTTCACAGTGTCTTCTAGGTTGTGCCTACACGAAACATTTTCCACGAAAATGTAAAAATTATAAAGAATATTGACATTTTTGTTCCATCAAAATTTCCCATATCAGGTGCCCAGAAACGAAGCTGCAGTTATTAAACTTAGGAGAAAAGCCAGGGTGGGCATCAGCTGCGGGGTGGAGCTGTCATGGGATTACGGGGATATAGACAAGGGGAACCTGTAGACTATTGTCTAATAATTGTATTGAAACTAAAAAATTGCCAAAATACACCACGAAGGCCTGACACTTTCTCCGGGGGCCGAGCTGAGAAGATAGGGTAGTTCCCCTGGTATGTCGGGATCTACAAGGTTCTGATCTGGCACTGAACTACATATACAGGATTTGTAAGTGGTACCCTCATCAAATCCAAAGTTTGTTTCTGGAGCAAATCAAAGTTGAAGAAGAAACAGAGTTCAACGCTACTGCAAGTTGTGGTTTCAGCTAGAGCTGGTCGAATTCCTGCATCAAATTCAAGTCGACATGCAAAAAAAAGCAAAAAAAAAACAAACTCACCTAGAAGATCCCTACCTAGCTAATAAAATCCATCTGCTACCACGAACTGTTTAACTTTAAAAGCCATGGCAACCGTTGGGATGTGCACATGAAAAAACGGCGAGAGAAGTGTAACAAAAGAAATGCTGGCCAACAACTCACGCAGAAACGCAGCAGGTTTTCTACCGTATGATAATTGATAAACCTTAATACCCATTCTACTACGGAAGCTTACCTGATGCTCTGCTGCAATGCAACTGTTGTGGGTAATGGTACAGGACATAAAATGCCCGTATGGGCATTAAAGATAAAGTGACAGAAGAACCAGTCACAAGGTATCTTGTATGAAGTGATTAAATGCACTCAAAATTGAAAAGAATCCATGCGTACTTTTATTTACCAAGTCCAAGCACAGTTTATTTATCTCTAGCGAGTCCAATACCGATTAAAGAATGGACCAACATTGGAAAATCAACTTGGAGTACATCCATATGGTGTATTATGGGAGGCGGCTGTAGGAGGATTACAGGATTCATTACATACTTAACACAAGGATTACATAATGTACAGACATATTTACACCGATTATGTGCATTTTTCTATGTGTTTTTTACTCTTTAGTCCGTAGAATTAGCCTTCATGTCAGCTTATCAGGAGGGCGAAAGTTTCAAGTCGTTGAAGAACTAGACAACCGACTAGGAGAACATAAACACTAACTTGTGTACCGGGAAAATACTGGAAACGAGATGCACGAACACCTAACAACAGGCTACGAAATTGGTACCACGAGCTAGCACATGCAACACTCTTAAAATACTACTTTCATTAAAAATTAGCCTTCATATATGGGGTCAATTAGAAATTGAAAAGTTGAATTTTTTTGGAGCTGATGTAAATAGCCGCTTGTGCCCCGTAAACGGATACTATAACACGAGTAGGTTTAACACAACAACGCTACCTAAATGACACACTCCATAACTTGCATTTGAAATCAACCGAATCCATGGGAATATGGCTAGGTTATTATTTTTTTTTGTAAGTAAAGGCCGTTTTGGGATCGTTTGTTAAAACGATACACAACGCTGATACAAACGCAAGTGTAGCGCGGCTGGTAAAACGTACACAGGGAAAGCACACTTTAACTTATAAGGTTAAAATGCAACATTTTTAATTGCTTAAACAAAATGACAGCAAGTTTTCTTGTCTGGGCATGTAAATTATCTCCAACATGCTCGGCTGGGCATATGCTATTTTAAAAAAAACGTTAAGCCCTGGCTCATTTTATATTTTTCTCGAAATATAGTTATTGAATTTGGTATTCTTTGCAGAGGTGGTGTAGGCCTAACAATGACGGCAAGGCATTTGGAGTGGTTCGAACAACCAAAACCAAGAAGAAGCAGATACACTGGATTAGGCTTCAAGTCAGGATTGAGGCCCGAGTTTAAAAAATCTTGGAACCTTTAGCTGAAGAGGTAATTACGGGTTTGCAAACGAATGCAGGCTTATAACCATTCTATGGAACATTCTTGATTTGATTGATATTGCTTAAGGCGGTTTAATATAATTTATGCACTTTTTGGCTAATCGAGAACGAGGCGGGACGTAAGGGGAGACGCCGGGGGACAAGGGGTGGACCAGGCCTGTTGCTGGTCAGAACCACCACAAGCGTATGGGAGGGCAGGGGTTCCCCCACGTCGTGGTGGTCTCCGTCTGTGTCATCATCCGTCCGTGTTGTCCTTGTCGTCGCCCGTCGGGAAGTGGTCAACAGGGCAGGGGAAGTTCCCCAACGGCGACCCAAGAGCTCGCCATTAGTTTTCAGGGAGAAAAACGTCCCTGTCACTGGCCAAACCATGAGAAGGTTTCGACTTGGAATTTTATGGCCCTGGAACATTCTGTTGGGGGCGTCTCGGCTGAAACACAAACATAATTGGGTAACACAAACAACATAATAACATAATAATAGTCATCTCTATTTCCGAGAATTCGAGATATTCGTTTAAATGGGTTAAAACACAGCCCTGTTTTTCTTTAATGTTGTTTAAGTGGGTTTTATTGGGCAAAACCCACCGGGTTTAACATGGGTCTGGGGAAAATCGTTTACAACCCTGCCAATTTCGCGATCTATCCAGGCCGTTATTTCTGAAAACCACTGGTCGCCCATCGCTGAATGATCTACAACTTTACCTCTTACATAGAAGACAAACACCTATTAATACCAATCTTCTTACCTTGGTTGAATAGAATAATCCACTCTATCACTAATAACTCAAATGCTTCATATTCTATTTACAAATTGAATTGCTATGACTATACTATGTAGAAATGTATCACACCTTCATTCTTTAACCACTATAACATCTTTGTTCCTGCAATGGGCATAATGTTATACAATAATTAGTTAGCTTTGACACTATGAACATATTTTAAGGTTTATGTTGATTTTTAAAGTTTTGCAATCGTCACTCATTAGGCCTATAGTGTCATTATAAATCAAATACGTGAAACGTGATCATGTGTACCCGCCCCCCCCTCAATTTGTCATAAATTAAAAATTTGCAACAATTATGACATGAATGCACTTAGCAGCTCAGCCTTTCAATTGGGGGGGCACAATCTTCAAGCGCTTCATGGAAATAATTGAATATGTATGTAATCCACTTAAAAAACCATTGCTGCCAATAAAAAACCTACCAGACATGGACCCCACTCAAATATCGATGATTGACAACTTTGCTAATTCGAGACGAAGGGGGGACGTAAGGGATGACGCGGGGGACAAAGGTGACAGGCTGTGCTGGTCAGACCACCGCAAGCGTATGGGGAGGGCAGGGGTTCACACACGTCGTGGTCGTCTCCGTCCGTGTCATCATCCGTCCGTGTGGGAAGGGGAAAGTTCCCCAACGACGACCCAGAGCTCGCCATTAGTTTCAGGGAGTAAAAACTCCCCTAATCACGGGCAAAACCACGAGAAGGTTGCGAGGTGGATATGATGGCCCGATTTAATTTTTAATATTTAGGTTTTAGTTAAATCATTCCTCTCGTCCTGTGTTTGGGGCCATTCTACTAAAATGTGCTTACCAGTTAAAATCTCACACACACTGCTCACATGGGGGTGGATCTTCGCCCTCTTAAAGGTATGGCTTGAGTGAGCATGTGTGTGTCCAATGCTTATACGGGTTCAGAACAACCGTCTTCGCGTCGAGAATACGCCTTGAGAGAACCAGGGTGTTACAGGTCGTCTGGGGTATTTCACGAAGCTTATTATTTTGCATGATATGCCATTTCTTCGCACCACTTTTCTATATGAGTTTGCGTTTGAAGGAATGCTTTTAGATCTAGGCGTTACAACTAAATGGGCAATCAATCTTGTGTTTTGTTACACTTCTTTGGGCACTTTGGTCGGCGACATCATTTCTAAATACCAGAATGACCAGGCCACACCCAACAAAAACTATTGATTTTTGTTGTGGTCCCTTCTGTTAAATTTTACATGGTGGATTTTCCAGTCCAGATGCTTTCATCTTTGACTCCTTGACATACACCAAATTGTGTATGTGTTCAACATCAAAATCAAGAAGTGTAACAGCAGTATCTTTTGCTTTAATAAAAGTAGTCTGCACAACTGTGTATGATTCTGGTAAAGGTTTCATGCATTTTGATTTAGGGGACATCTTTTAGAAAGCTCTTGTTTCCTCGCAGATTCTTCATATTTTGGATGCTGCTGGATTGTTAGGCAGTTCCATGGAAGGACTTTGGTGGCGAAGTAGAGCTCGATCATGATCTATAATATCAACTACGGCCTGTAGTTTTGATTGGATATTGATTAACGTCTCATATTTATCAACTTGGCTATCGAGACGGAGGGAGGGCCCTAAGTGATGACGCGGGGGACAAGGGTGGACCGGCCTGTGCCGGTCAGAACCAGCCACAAAGGTATGGGTAAGGCCAGGGTTCCCCCCACGTTGTGGTCGCTCCGTCTGTGTTGTCATTGTCGTCGCCGTCGGGGGAGTAGTCAAAGGGAAGGGAAAGTTCCCCCGACGAAAGAAATTCCTCGTTTTAATTGAGGTGGACACACTATACCTTCCATATGATATAGATCGCATACATATTAGCAGTATCATTAAGTAATTGTTAGTAAACGCTTGTACGATATGGATAGGCCGAAAGTCTGAACTTGTTCAAGTTTTTATTTCTTCTTGATTCGAATAAATCAGTTATGCTGTGTATAGTGCAATTGGGTGTTTCATGTTTTGGCCAAATGACGGCTGCAAGTGGCGGTGATTCCGCTAAAAAATCCGTCCCAACGTCCCAAGGCTCCGGAGCCCCTCCTATAATTAATCTTTCCAACTTCCCAACCCAGCCCCGACCCATTATTAGTCAGTCCCATAAACAATCCTCTAGTGTCCATACCCCTCCCCCCAAAAAAAATTAATTGTAGTCCGGTCCTAGTCCAACTCCACTCCAATCCTCCGCTCTGGCAAGCAAAAACTATCTGGAAACTTCAGTGAGGCCATGCCGTTCACATAGTGAACTTTGAGTAATGGAATTATCCACTGCAGACTTAACATAGTATTATTTTTTCATTGTTACAGCCTTGAACATAAACTTGTTGGTCATGATGACAGAACTCAAGCAGCAAGTGCTGGGGGCATAACACTTCACTGCTGGGCAAATTTGTCGCAGCAGTAGCCGGCAAAGCAGGCACACATAATGGGGGGATGCAAATTGAGATGATAGAAACTGATAGGCCTACATGAGGACTTTTACCCAACCGCGGTGTGGACCGAAGTATTTAGTGAAGGTCAAAGAAAAAAGATAGCAAAAAGAAGGAAATGAAACAACGGAAAGAAGATATGAATAAGCAATAGCTACACTTAATATCCGTTTACACTTAATGGGAAGATGGAAGAGTGACAGATACAATGTAGCAAGGAAGTTGGACATTCTGGGGCTTGGGTGAAACAAAATGGAAAGGATGGGCTCAAAGGCGCTTAGAGATGGGTATGAAATATGTGTCAGGTGGAAATGAGGGTAAAAATGGGGTTGGGTTTGTTGTGAGCCCATTAGATAAAGGGAAGACATTGTTGAAATAAAAAGTTGTAGTGACAGAATGATCAAGATGAAAGTGCTGATAGGAAGAGAGGAGACCGAGATAATTCAGGTATATGCTCCTCCAATAAGAAGTCCTATGGATGAGAAGGTCATCTTTTCTGGACTTTAATGGAACTGGAATAACCACCGAGAAGAGTTATTATCAGGGGAATATGAATGCCAAGGTGCAGGGAAAAACCAAAAGGATTAAGATGGCGTACTGCGCCCAGCGGGTATGGAGAAAGTAAGGAAGGAGAAATGTTTTGGAGATTTTCAACAGCCCTCGAATTCTCTTAGTCATATCAACAATAGTATCTTTAAGAGAAGTTAAAGCACAAATCACTAGATATGATGGATGGGATGGGAGACTGAGAGTGTATTGGACTATTCAGAGTCACAAAGAACTGATGGCAGGAGTTAAGGACGTTAAGGTTTGCCAAGCATTGCATTGACGGAGACCACAGATTACTGGTAGCAAAAATAAAATCAAAAAGACCATGGAAAAGTTCAAACAAACCAGGACTAAGAATCTGAAGATGTGGCAACTACAGATCAAACTAAGAGAGTTTTGTTTCAGGAAGAAAGTACTAGAAAAAAACCTCAGGAGAGCTTGAAAGACGTAGAAGAAGAATGGTGTCTCTAGAACACGCTAGGGGGATTACAGAAGAACTATGTTGGCGAGTGAGTGGAAAAAGAAAGCTAAAAGAGACACCATGGTGGAATGAAAAGAATCAATCCTGCGTTAAACAGAAAAAAGCAACACGGCAAAAAAAAGAAAAAAAAAAAAAAAAAAAAAGAAAAAGAAAGAAAAAGTAAGGAGGACGACCACAATCATAGCAATACTTTGAAATATGAACACAGCAAAAAAGAGGTAAAAGAGATTGTCAAACTGAAAAACAAATAATGTGAAGTTGGCTGAAAAGCTGAAAGTTGACTCTGAAGGGAACAAAAAGATGTTGTAAGGTATGATAAAAAATAAACGTACAGATAGTGAGAGTCCAAATTACCTTAAAAACGACGACGGTGAACTAACACAAGAAGACAGTGAGTGGGTGGTGACAGTGGGTGTTTGGGGGGGGGGGGGGATCGAGTGAGAAAAAATTTCTGGTCCCCGTCGAGAAACGCGATATATATAGACATATCCAATCAAAAATTCAATTTTAAAGAGACGATGCATCAAAGCCTTTCCGCCGGCCAGCACCAAAACCCAGGAGCGAGGTGAACGTTCCTGCAAAGAAGCGACACGCCAAAACAAATCAACCTGTAGGTTTGCCGGAAACACATGCAGATCCTGGTGTGTCCAGCTCAATTGGGAAAGAACCTGGCAATGTTACCATTTCAAACTGAGACGACGGACGAACTTTCGTGATAGGCCCAAGCTTCCAATATTCCTACCATAGGCCTACAGTGAAAGATCTGACTACAAATTGGGATTGTTGATATTGCTTATGTCTCATATTTATGCAACTTGGCATAAAAGAGGGACGAAGGAGGGACGTAAGGGTGACGGCAGGGGGGACAAGGGGTGGACAGGCCTGTGCTAGTCAGAACAGCACAAGCATATGGGGAGGGCAGGTTCCCAACCCAGTCGTGTCGTCTCCGTCTGTGTCAATCATCCGTCCGTGATGTCTTTGTCGTCGCCGTCGGGGAGGTAGTCAAGGAGGGGTTCCCTCGACGACGACCCAGAGCTCGCCATTAGTTTCAGGGGTGAAAACTCCCCTATTCACGTGGCCAAACCGGGCGAGAAGGTGTCGAGTTTTGGAATTGGAAGCCCCAAGACTACCAACTAGGCCTACGAATAGCCCGTTGGTTTTGTGTAAATAGTCCCGTTTATCGACAGTAAAATCAACCTTGAATAACAAATTCCGCATACCACTCGTTGAATACGAATGTAAACGTACTTATTTTGACAAATGAATTCCTCAAGATATCTCCATTTTTAAATCTTGGGTTGAGAAACAAATCACCATCGAACCGAGCGTTTAACGTCAGTATCCAAGGTCATCGGGAGGCAAATAAGTGATACCAAGCAATTTAGAAAAAAATATTTTAATATATATTATAATAATATTTTTAATTACATTGTTTTTCAATCAATGATATTTTTTAAAATTGGCATTAGTCAGAGCTGTAAATGAAAAATGAAATAAATTAAACAGTAGTGAAACTTGTAATTTTATCGGTTAAGTAGTTAAGCATACTTAAAGTTTCAATCATGTTTTTCTTCTCCCGCGATCTATATGTTCACATATATATAAATGTAATTATAAATAAGAGTTCCTTTGAAAGACATCAATTTTCAGTTTTTAAACAACGATAAAATCATTTTATTTATTTAAAATCTACCCTCTATTCAGTACATACATATTTTAAAGCGAGTTTGAGTAATAATACGAGATGCAAACAAGGAACTCGTGCAAGGTATTTTGATGATACTTGTTTATCATGTACGAAAGATTAATACCATATTTGATTTCTTCAGGTGTCGGCAGTATATGTGCTCATGAAGCGCCAATACGAGGCTGCCATATATGCGCGTTTTTTGAGCACTGTTTGGCGAAATTTCCCCATATGAACATAAAGTCTGTAATGTGCATTAACGAAACTGGGCTGGAGACGACAATCGAGTCCAATGTTCCCAACAGTGGATATACTCGGATGTTGGTTTTCATTTCACACAGTGTATGCTATCAATAATTGAATTGCCCAGTCAATAAGTGCCATGTTACAAAAAATGCACAAATGAGTTGAGAGACCAACCATTCTATTCTCCAGCATAGCGGCATCATTTATGCAAGAAACACCCAAGTTCGAGAAAGATTACAAAGCCATTTACCAGGACGATGAAAAATTGTCTCAGGCAATAACTGACAAGTACGTGTTACTTGGTCATTTCTTGCCATGAGGTTGGCGATCTGGACTGCTTATGTAAATATTACTACAGTGAGGAATCTCTCCTCATCTTTTAGTCTTATTTTATTGTGTTTTACAAATATTTAAAAGTCAAATAATATATTTTAAGTAAAATTTTATGAAAAATATATATTTTGGGTAAAATAAAAAAATATAAATGTACTATCTATTTATATTTTTACATTTGTTTTTCAAATGGCGTTTATAGTTTATTGATATGTGGCTGCAAAGGGGTAATTGAAAGGCTTAAAATGGTTTTATTCCTTAAAATGAAAAAAGTTAATGCAGAAATGCCCAAGTGACAATTTCAAGACAAGAACATGGACGCAAGTAAAAAATTTCCAATTTTCCAGAAAAAGTAAAGTCAAATAATAAAATCCTAAAATTATATTGTTAGGTATTTTAAGGTCAAGTAGTGTGTTTGCAATTTTGTATGCATTTTTAAATAAAAAATTTGCTGCGTTTGTCTAGTTTAATCTGCAAGAGATCAACAGATTTTAGAGTTAATTGCTGTAAGATAGTTAAAGGATGCGGATGGAATAGAGATGTTACTGGTAAAAAAAAAAAAAAAAACTGTGGATTTCTGGACTAACCAAGTTATGTGGTAAAGATGCAAATGTGAAGGTTGCCACAGTAACACTATCTACAGTGGTCATCTCAATACCTAATATGAGACAGAAATTGTTCTTTAGTGTTCTATCTCAGCCTAACAGCTGTAGAAACGGTAGTATTGTAGGATAGGCTTTAAGAAAGTGACTTGCTTATTTTTTTTAATGATTAGTGTATGCCTAGTTTATTCCGAAAAGTAATAATGTAAATTGTGAAACATTTTAATGCTTTGAATGAATTCAATGTAAATGATCGCACAGTCTGGTACCATTGAGGACTGAATTAATAATATGTAAAGTAAATTGTAAATTATATGCATGTATATGTGTATGTAAAAATAGCAAAATGCTAAATAAAGATTTTCTACTACTAAAAAATCTATTTATCTCATAATGTGGTCTTTGTCACTTGTCATATTGAACTTGCACATTATTTCATTTTAGATATTGTAAATTGTGAATTTCAAATTGGTTAAAATAGACGCAATGAACGGGCTATTATTACAGTCGTCCAACCTGGCTGTGGAAATTATATGTTTGGCTTCTGTGTGGGTCATATAAGAGAAACCTGACCATTTTTTTGTTTGTGGAGGGGGGGCGACTGGCGGCTCGATTGTGAGATGTACTGGAGTCTTTTATCCCATTAGCTATACGCATTGTTTTATGAATTAACTAACCATGGCCTTACGGATTACAAAGTTAAATTCACTGCAGGGCGCTTGGTGGTCAGTGATTTGAAGTATAACCCCTACTCAATTGTCCTTTATCTGGGACGATTTTTCAAGCTAAGCATGAAGGTCAATAGGACAAGTTCCTTGAAGTCAATGAGCTTCGGCTATGAAAAAGGCGCGAAACGAAATCAGCCACCTATAACCCCGCCCACTGTTCCAGCACAATATGGAGAATAGGCGCAACAGTTCCCGCAGTGCAACCAGGCCAGTACGGCAACACGTTCATACTGCGACTTTGAGCGGTCCCCGACTCGACCAGTGTAGTTGTTTTGTCCAACAAGGCACTACGCCCGTAATGTTTGACGGCAGGGTGTCCCCTGCACTGGACCGGGACATTCAAATCTGACCGTCCTTGCTCAGCCAATGGGAACAAAACAATGGTAAGGTTTTGGGTGGAAATGGTCGGCTATCCCTAGCGAAACCAATAGCTTACAAACTACTGATGGTTGATTCAATCCGCGAAATGCTAAGACTTAGAAGGATGAAAACAAGGTCTGGGCTATCTTACTACCAATAGCATGGTGCTTGTGTCTCAAAAGAGAGGTGTAAAAACAACCAGATTTTTGTCACTGGCACATCTATGGCCTATAAACATTTTCTTCCGCAGCTGTTTATAGATGATTAAAACCAATATTCCAGGACCTTGCAAATGAGATACTCCCTAAAAAAATGTTTGGCATAACCAGACACACAACGCAATGATGTTCCAATATGTGAATTGGACGCAATTGCCTCAAACGGTGTTTGTAGGAGCTAGCTTACTATGGGAGGAATGGAAAAGACAAATTGTTGGAAGATTCCAATACAATTGACATGGGCACTGATTAACTCTTACTATTGAGTGCCCTAAAACAACATTAAACTAACTAACTAACAGTACAATGTAGGCCTTGTGGACGTTGAACAAAACTAGCAAGAAGGCAGAAAAGAGATTCTCAGTGCTCAAAGAGTACTGGTGGACGGAAAAGAGGCTGGGAAGAAAGTAACTATTTCGAGTATTGGGGACCTGCTTCCTATTGGCCATGCAATAACACTTCCTCTGAGTCCGCCTTCAAATTCCAACTCGACACCTTCTCGCGGTTTGGCCCGTGAATAGGGGAGTTTCACTCCCTGAAACTAATGGCGAGCTCTGGGTCGTCGTCGGGGAACCCCTTCCCTTTTTGACTACCTCCCCGACGGCGACGACAAAGACAACACGGACGGATGAATGAAACAGACGGAGACCAGACCCACGAGTGGGGTGACCCTTGCCCTCCCCATATGCTTGTGGCTTGGTTCTGACCAGCACAGGCCTGTCCACCCCTTGTCCCCCCGCGTCATCCCTTACGTCCCTCCCTTCGTCTCGATCAGCCAAGTTGCATAAATATGAGACGTAAAGCAATATCCAATCAAATCAAATCCACCTGGTCCGTCACCAGCTCATGTGTCCCTTGCGGGACTAGACAACAATATCCTAGGGATAGGAAATTTAGATTCTGAAATATTTGAAATTCCACCTGAACCTTTAAAAAAATAATTCATCCGAGGAACGCTGAACGAGCAAGATGAACCTGCACCGGCTGCCTTCAAACCCTTTCATTTGTGCAACTCTCATGATACCGGTAAGTTGACAAAAAATACGTCATTTATGCTTGAGGTGTAAAACCTAATTATTCTAACATCTATAACCTAGAATATGGCCTTATTATAGAAGTGGTTGTTGTTTTTCCTGTGCCCGTATCTACTTAATAATGCATCTTGTATCCAGTCCGTCCAGTGAGAACAGTACTACCCTTTCGTTACTCTCTCTATGCGCACCTGGCATTATCTTCAATCCATTCCTTTAATCTAGCACATGAAAAGCAGTGCCATCTGTCCTGTAACTCCGTCATTAATTAGCATAGGCACATCCGATCAAAAATTTTCAAAGCTATGGAGATGCTTTCCAGCAAGGTCATGCCCCGTTCCAATTCGACTGATTTTGTTACCTTGCCTCAAGTATGTTTCATTTCCTTGTTGTTTTGCGTAGGTAGCTAGCTTTTATTCTTGATCCTCCTGCCAAACCTTTACTTTACTTTTGCTGATGTGTGCTATTTGAGATTTTATTTTATTACACATACGACACAACTGTTTACACAGTTTGTTGTTTCTTGATTCATCTTTTGTAAGAGTCCTGCTTTTTTTCATTCCTCGATGATACCACATTGGGGGGAACCCATTGCAAAACAACTGTGATTTCCTGTCTTTATTAATTTTGGGATCTTGAGTTTATAGATTTTAATCGTTTTTTGTCCTGCCTCCATTTTTTGTCAAAGTTTTGCCCTATCGCTGCCTTAAGTAATCATTAATTTAAACTACTTACCTATTCTCAAACGTAATCATTTTTCAGGCCCTATCTATTGCCTTACCTCTTCTCTCCATCAAAGTTACTACCGTCACACGGGGCTAACTTTAGATTCCGGGTAACTATGGATTATGACCATCAGCCGTTTTTTTGGCTCTAAAATTGTTAGTTTCTACAACAACAACAACATTTTTTCCTGTTTGGTAAAAGAAAGGTACATAAGTACTTAATTCCAGTGCCTTCTTGAACTCAACCTCAGTAACTTCCTGTTCCTGTGGCCATGTGAAGAAGAAATCTTCTGATTTGGTAACATTTCCAACTTTGTACTACAGGATGTAACTATGGCATCTTAGTCACTAAATATTATCATGGACACATTAAGAACATGATAGGGATGATGCATGTACAATAATTGTCCATCCAAGTTTAATTCGGTTCATTCACAACTGCCAATCAAAGTTTTTTGGGTCTACTTTGGATCAAAGCTAGGAAACATAACCTGCAACGTGGAAAACTAGTTATGGTATCAAGGAAGACCTATCCAAAGCCCTAGGCTAAACCAAACTACCATATAGAACTAGGAAAACGCTTCAGTCCCGCCGCGTTGTTGGATGAGCGTAATTGGTGCATTGATCTGCCATGTGTTACGCGGATTTTCTGTTGTTCTGTGAAAAAATCATTACTTAGTCCCGAAGATGTTTTAATACTTAAATAAAATAAAATAACTTAATTTTTTAATAATCGTAATTTTTTAAAATTGAAAAAAAATCGTAAAATTGCATTTTCATACAGAAAATATTATTCGATTGCGCTCAAATTATCACGAGTAGATATTAATTCTAGTTTAGTTAGTTATTATGGGTTTAAGGGCACACATTCCAACACTAAGGTTATTAGTGGCCCGTATTCCTTTAAGAGTGATGTGTAATTTTTAAATTCTATTATACAGCTTTGTTGATTTCAGATATTTAAAAACATTTGTTATATTCTCAGATTCATCAGATAAAATTTCTATTAAATTAGGTTTTAGTTTAAAATTATTATGCAGATGAATAATAGTATGATAGTCCTAGGCTATTCTAAAATTTACGGCAATAATACGCCTTTTCTATTCTTTAATGATCTCACGCAATCTTTGTCAATAAAATACAATGTAAAACAAAAGATGGTGCAAATTTTTAGTGTTCTTTTGCAAATCTGCTGATTTTACATGGCTGTGAATGCAGTGGAAAAAACATTTGTTTGTACTTGTTTGTTGGATTTGAAAATTTCTGATTGGATGAGAGTTGCTCAGACTTAACCAGGCCTTAATCCTGCCATGTCCTGCATTATACCGTCCTTATACCACCTATACCCGGGATAAATGTACATGAATCGGGGCCCAGGAGAGGATATGTGAAGACCATCACAAAATTGATGTTTCTCCTTTAGTACCCTGGCAGAAGTCAGATGCTTTGAGGACTTTCCTTCTCCCACGGCTCGAGTTAATAATGCGTGGGGGAGGGATGTTAAAGACTATATTTTATTAATTTTATCACGACGAAGGCGGCAGCAAAACGGTGGATGTCACTCCTTCGACGTGCCAGTGCACTAGTACATGCCCATGGCAGAGGGGGGTGCAGGCCTATTCTAACAACTGACTATGTAAGTGTGCTGGTGGTAACCCATCTGTTTTTCTGCTTCTTACGTGCAGTGATTCTCATTAAAAGGATATTGGCGTGGCTTCACTACGGATGTAGTTAAAAAAACGAATTGGCAGAGAACCACGTTTCCCCGCTGTTGTGATAGGGCCAGCCCGGCCGGGCCTAAGCCCACGCTCCCAAAAAGTTAGTTAGTTAGTTTATTACTGGTTTAAGGGCACCCCACACTAAGGTTTTAGTAGTGCCCGTGTTCTCTTTTAGAGTGATTGCTATTTTTTAAATTCTTTTTTATACAGCTTTGTTTTTGATTTCAGATATTTAAAAACATTGGTTATATTCCAGATTCATCAGATAAAATTTATTTTTAATAGTATAGTTTAAAATCATTACTCTCGTCCATGTTTGGGACATTCTACTAAAATGTGCTTAACAGTTAAAATCTCAGCTACACTACTCACCATAAGGGTGGATTCTTCGGGACTCTTAAAAGGTATGCTTGAGTGAGATGTGTGTGTCCAATGCGTAAGACCGTGGTCGAACCACGCTTCTTTCGTGTCGAGAAGAGCGCCTTGAAGAGAACCAGTGTTACAGCGTCCTTTTATTTCACGAAGCTTATTATTTTGCATAATATGCCATTCTTGCACCACTTTTCTTAAGTTTGAGTTTGAAGAATGCTTTTTTAGATCAGGCGTTACAACTAAATGGCAATCAACTTGTGTTTTTGTTAACCAGCTTCTTTGGCACTTTGGTCGGCGACATCATTTCCTAAAACACCAGCATGCCAGGCACCCAACAAAAAATATTGATTTATGTTTTGGGCAGCAAGTTTTGACAATATTAGTGTATTTTACTAATTAATGGGTGTGTAGTGTAAATTTGGCAAATTGCCTCTAGTGAACTTCAAGAATACGTGCACACTAAGAATGTGGAGTCCTTACTATCAAGAGCAAACAGGAGCTTTGTAGAATTGCAACAGTTTATGCATTGTAGACGCTGTATGTGGAATGGAGTTTAAATTTGAAGTTGTTGCTCTCCATTGTTAAAGCAGAGCCGACTGAATTGTTTTATTTTTGAACATCTGTAAAATATTTCGAAATCTTTTGTGACTTGTATCGGATTTCGTTGATCTGCTTGATGTTGTTTGTTTTTGTGGTGGCCTTTGGTATTTTTGGGGAAGGGGGAGAGGGGGAGAGCTGTGTTATGCAGCATGGTTTTATTCAGAGTCCAGGTGGGATTAGCCCCATATGATTTATAGAAACAAGGGAAGTGTAATGTTTAAGGCCTGTAGTAGTTCCCAGGAGCGATGACCACAGGTCCTCGATGTCTTCAGGCGAACTTCATACCGATTTTGAAATGGAGGTCGAAAATTGCTTTATAGGCTGGGTTTGTAGGAGATTCCTTTTAATGAGCGATATAATTAAGTATTAAGTACTTTCTTCTGGAGGATAGGAGATGGTTCTGCCGATTCGCAAGAAGACTGGGAATAGGGCTTCGTACGGAAAGCTTCTGTGGATAGTCTTATACCAGTGTGGTAATACTGTATCCAACGTCTTGTATAAGAAGGTCTAGCCGAATCATAAATAAACTAGCAAAAATCCAGCTTAGAGCGGATAAGGGAGCATAAAGATTTAACATTGGTTGTACGATCACTCCTCATTAGTATTGCTGAGCACTCGTAGTATGTTCAAGGCTTAAAAACACTTGTTCGTAGCTGATGGATATGTGGCCTCCCACATAACTTTTTATCAAATAACATTCACCAAAAATCGTTCTATTTTATTAAAAGATGCTGGATCGGGCCATCGATTATTTATTACACATTTTACTACTAACCAATTGCTGTATGTGGATAGACATTTACTTTCTTGAAAGCAAGTTTGTTTAGGCCTAACTTGTACCTTTTGTACAATGCGTTTTTAATTACTTTAAATTAATGGTACGGTCTATGTTTTATCTATTTTAGAGTGCTCAATCTGTAGACAAGGACATCCATTATGCAGCACAATGCATCTTTAGGAAGGTATTTGAAGGCATTTTGATCCTCACAAAAGGTTTTCAAGAAACCACTAACAATCCAAATCCAGAACTCCAGCAGTCATCGCCAACAGATGCAGCACATCATCGTTGATATTATTTACTACAATTCAGAAATTAAAATAGTCCGCCTTAACCGGGAATCGAACCACGGCTCTCCCGCATTTAAGACAGGCGTCTTAACCACTAGACCATAAGGACGGGTACATTTTAAGCTCGGAATTGTAGTTGCATTATACATCTGAATGGATTGCACGCAGAAGGACCCATCGCTTTTTAAAATTATTATTTTTGTTACGTTTTGTATGGGAGACCGTATGAAAATCCGGCCGTCATAGAGTGCGCTGCGAGCGGTGAAGTTCACTCTAGTGAAGTGGGCGCGCGCACTCGCCATCTAAATACACGCGCAAACTGTCAACAGGAATCTCATTGCTCCAAACATTCACATATATTATGTGTTTTTTTAGTGTGGATTTATGTCTATGCACATTTAAAAAGTTATTCAACATGAGATATTGTTGTGTGCCTAAATGCAACAACCGTAAAGGAGGCAATAAGTTTCCAAAAGATACAAGTAAACGTACTTAGTGGTTAGTAGCAATACGTCTTGACAAATGGTTACCCACTAATCACAGTGTTGTTTGCCACCTTCACTTCAAAGAAGACGATTACAAACAGTCTAATTATTATTATGGTATTTATATTGCGGCACTGTTTGCTATATTTTCTATTAAAAATATCGATCTTTGGTTGGTTATCGCTCACTCGTAGATTACGTCGGAGTCTTCAAGGTTGGCTTGGTCGCTTTGGTTTACTGTCCCCCACTGAAAATCAGTTATATGACTGAGTGGGTAGGCTCTAAATACGAATTTAAATATTTATTTATAGTAAGTATGGTAAGTAATCGCCTACTTGGTCCAGACTTGGCTGACAATCCAGTAGGTGTATGCATGCATCACAACTTTTAAATGGGTATTCACCCGCTAAACTCAAAAAATATATTTCATTCAGGCTCACTAGTTATAAATTTAGAAATTGACAGAAAAAATATTGGGTCGACCATGACCCCTCAAAAAAATGTCAAAGTTAATATTTTTCGAGCTAGGTCCCATATGTAAAAATCTGCCATAAGAAATAAGATTGGGTCGATTTTTATGCCCCGTGACCTTGGAGGATTTTGATCCAAAAACATATTGGCCATTATTGACGTACTCGACAGTCTTTTCTGGAAGTACTCTTTATTTTGTTTTGTAATTTGGGCAAGTGGTTCGGTCAAAGTATGCTGATTACCAAGAAGAGTTATGATGTTGGAATGCATATTTTTACGTGTTTTTTTTTTTTTTACAAAAGGCCAATTTTCGCAAATTCGCAAATCTCTGGATTTAAAAAAATCTTTAAAATCACAGTTACAAGATATAACTTTTTAAACGGTTATTTTAGTGTAGTATTAGGCTATGCTATAGAATATGTGGCAAAAAATATTTTTTGGGGTAATAGCCCCTTTCAGGCCTGAAACATTAACTATAATAAGCTTAAATTTCATCTTACCTCTCAACTAACTCTGATTTGCGTCCACTTGTCCGTGCTTTTCTTTCTTTTTAAGGCGGATTTATACAAAAACTTAACACTAACACGTAGGGGTTTAGGTTCTGTAAGGTACACGTAGAAAAGTAGGCACAAAGAATTTAGGCCAAGTTAATGTCAGTTGTATTCTATAAGTTCTTTGCAGAGTGAACAGAGAGAACTTAGATTAAAGAAGGATTCGCAGGTTAAAATAAAGATTATTATTAATAATATAATTTTTCCAATCGATGTTGATAATTATTTACATATATTATTATTTATTATTTACAACTAAATAAGTATCAAAACATGTTCCTTTTTTATATTCGATTCATTCATAAATTGCATTTAATATCCATTTTATTTGTTATCAAATTTGTTGAGTACTTAATGCATTGTTGGAATATTACTATATTTTCAAATATTTACTTAAATGTAGTTCATTGTTGTGTCTGCATCTATGTAATTAGATTTATTTAGTTGTCCTCCTTTGTAAATCAGTTTTTATAACTGAATAGGATAGACGTTAAATAAATAAATAAAAATATAAAAATATGCAAATAATGCTCCAAGTCCTGCCAATTATATTTTATTACGGAAGAGTAGATGACTGTAGTGGCGTAGGAACCGGGGTGGGTGATACACTTATACAATTCGACGGTCACCTTGGTAAAACGAATATGTTTGCCTGTATGCTTCGTCATTACATAAAAAATAGGTTAAAATTTACCAAAAATGGGCCACTCCAAGTTAATTTTTTGAGTTTTTAAATTGCAGATAGTTGCTGTATAACATTATTTACAAAGTCCACGTGCAGTTAAACATACGAAATAACTCTGGGCTTGGGCCCAGACCCCGGCTGCCGCCCACAAGATCTGCTAAAAAAATTAACCCCCCCCCTCCCCCCCAAACTTTCAAAACGTTCCTATACGCGCCTGGTTGACTGTATAGTAGTCAAGCCTTTCAAAGTAGATGTTAGTTTGACTCAACTTTTCGTACGTAAGCATAAGGTTTTGTTGTTCAACTTTCTTACGCATTAAAACAGTGTCTTATGCGGTAAAAGTATGTATTACAAGTACAACTAGCGCATTTGTGTGAACGCCAGTACGTGTTCCCCATGTTCCAACATTACGACAACGCGTTAAAACCTTATGCTTACGTCTTATATTTTTGTGTGGATCCGCCTTTAACAACATTTTTAACCGCGGTAAGGTTCAACTACCATAGTTAGCCGCCATCTTTTACAGTCAGGTGAACCTCACCGCTCGCAGCGCTACTGGTGGTGAAACGTCATACGGTCCCCATTGGTATTGGTCATATTTCATATTTATTCACTAGAACCGAAATCGGTTTCAAATTGTCGCGCTTCGGTTCGGGTACTAAGTCCCATGCGTTGTGATTACAGTAAGGCAGCCAAGAAACTGTACACAACTCTTACTCCCGATTCACATGAAGTAAATAATGCCTCCGACGATGGTGAAACCGATCACGATGACGAGCATTTGACACTTATGAATAATTTAAAAGTCAAAATGAAAAGTGCAACTTGTGTCCATGAAAAAGTACAAGTTTTAAGCCTTGTGCCAAAGTCTTGGTCAAAGAAAAGAATTTGCTCAGAGTTTGAAGTCAAAGAAAGCTTAGTACGTGCTACAAGAAAATTGGTTAAAAAATACGGTGTATTACCTCAAGTTGAAAAGAAGAAATGTGGAAATACGGCAATTGGAGAAGATATTGTGCAAATTGTAATTGATTTTTATGAAAGTGATGACGCAAGCAGAATGTGTCCAGGAAAAAAGGACTGTGTTTCGGTACGGGACATTGATGGTGTTAAGGAACAAAAACAAAAACGGTTAGTTTTATGTAATCTGAAAGAACTATATGTTCAGTTGAAAACTGTACATCCTACTATCAAGATAGGCTTTTCCAAATTTGCACAGTTGCGGCCAAAGTGGTGCGTGTTAGCTGGCCCCCATGGTACACATTCTGTTTGCGTTTGTGTCACGCATCAGAATGTAAAATTAATAATTGATGGGGCAAAAATTCCCTTTTTTGTACAAAGACATGCTTGCTCTAATGGTTTGGTGCGACATGCAAACGAAGACTGTATCTCAATGAAATGTCGAACTGCCCCAGGTACAGATGCTGTGCGAAACATGCTCGATTTACCTGAAGCAGAAGAAGATCTTTCTAGAAGAGGAAATAAAATACATCCCAATGGGTCAAAACGATCGTTGTGATTTGGTTACAATTGTAGACAAAACCTCAGATTTTGTTGATAAACTTGTTGACAAGCTGATGGTCTTAAAACCCATCTTTTACTGCCACAACTCAGTCGGAAACATTAAAAAAAAAAAAAGGTCCCTAAAATATGATGATGCATGTATCTGGAGACTTTTCTGAGAACTTCCCCTTTTGTCGTTCAAGACGAAATACAGAGCTACCTTTGGGGTTTGAACGCACAGGCAACTCTACATCCATTTGGGGTTTACTACCTGGACTCCGGAGTATTGAAGTCTGAGAGCATTTGTGTAATAAGTGACAGCCTACAACATAGTACTACAGCTGTTCATACTTTCCCAAAAAACATGTTATCAATAAATCAAAGAGTTTGCACCACATATTCGAAATTGTATTATTCTCAGATGGAGCGGCGAGTCAATACAAGAATCGTAAAAACTTTGCCAATATTTGCCAGCAAAAAATGTGACTTTGGTCTTGATGCTGATGGCATTTTTTTTGCTACTTCACACGGCAAAGGACCTTGTGATGGGATTGGAGGCACTGTAAAACGACTAACGACAAAAGCTAGCCTGCAGCGAACTGGAAATGATTACATTTTGACACCATTAAAAATGTTGAATTTTGTTCAACAGAGATAAAGGTATTCTTTTTCATTTTTGTAGATCCCAAGAAATTGAGGATAATGAAAATGCTCTCTCTGCCGATATGAACTCAGTTGCTATTCCAAATACCAGAGAAAACCACTGTTTTTGCCCCCAAAACGAAAACACCATGTTGGTGCGGAAAACATCATCTTCAGTAAATCACTTGGAAGGGGAGGTTTTGAAAGGTGCACTTTATAAAAAATAACAAACTTTAAAGTTAAAGATTATGTTGCATGTGTCTACAGTAACCAGTGGTGGTTAGGAGAAATACAGCAAGTATGTACAGACAAGAAAGACTATCTGTTCACTTCTTCCATCCGCCGGGTTTCCATGGGACTAATTCAAGCTTACAAAAAATGACTCTTGTGGGTTCCTCATTTGAATATTCACGAACGGTCTCTTTTGAGGAACTATCAACTGCAACCGGCAGAACACACAACATAAGCCAGCAGTTGAGTGTGAGATGACCAAGATATTAAGCCAACACAAATGAGCTCATGTAGCATATCTAGTAGGTTGATCTGTATATTTAAACATTGTAGTTATGCTGTTATGTTTTTTTTTGTTATGACAAGTTATGTAAACTTACGAAAAACCGTCATTCTTGTTTTAATGCGTAAAAAATGTAAATAAAAAAGTGCCAATGTTTAAAGCAGTGTAACTTCTAAACCCCTTTGAATTACAAAACCAAAATTTATGGGGTATGTTAATCACATATAGGACAAACCAACAAAAAATTTTCAGATTTTTAAGAGTCCCCCTTTCGTAATATTTGACCTTGAAAGTGTAAAATATTGGATTTTTCCCCAATTTTGGGGGTTAGTTTTGGCCAATAAGGTTGTTAATTTCAGGAAATTAAGGGTATTTTAAATACATACATAAGCATTGTTAAGGGACACAAAAAAATATTTTTGAAATTCCTTACCCTTTTGAACTATTGAGCCCAAAAATGCTGAAAATCGCAATTTTTTTGGTTTACTTTACCCTTGAATGTAACAAATAGGGGTGGGTTTTTGCCACCAAGACCCTACATAATTTGAAAGGTAGTTTATGTTCTGTTTATGAAAAAGTTTGTTTGGTCACGTTAATGTGAACGGTCATCAAATTTGAGCAATTAACGCAAAACCTTTAAATGTCAATTATTGCCGCATCGGAAAAAGTTCGCAAGTCTGTAAGTTCTATACGGTTCGAGCTAAAAAAAAAAAAAAGTTGTTTCATACTCAGGGGTAACGTAGAAACTCATGCTAAAAGTTTAAAAATAATTAAAAATAGTGAAGCAACCAGTGTTGGTAACATTCTGGTGGAATGACCCTATGGTAACCTTCAAGGGGGTACTTCTCTCAAGCAGTATATGCCTCTAAAACCTATAAAGCGTGGACTCAAAGTGTGCCCTGTAAACACAGTCCCTCCTTTTTGGAGACTTATTACACCCTTTTTAGGAGCTTCTAGAAAGTACATAAAAAGTAAAGACTAAGTACGTTACAATAAGGTTCTCTTTTACGGGATGAATAAAGTACATTTTTTTTTACATCCTTTTGAGGAACTGAGTGATCTGAGCAAACTTGTGTTAGATTTTGATTTAGCTCAATGTTTAAAAATGTTAAAAATACATCTTTGGGCCAAATACGCTGAAGAGAGACTTTCAAAGAACATTAATGTAATGAATAAATGGGCTCAAATGAGTGCCTAACCAAAGGACCACTTTCGAAGGAGTCTGGTACAAAAGAAGTCGGGTACCGGATGTCCTCCTATAGAGCACATAGGCTCTATACAGTTTGTGGGGCTGAAAATTTTGAAGCAAAACAAACAGCGCCTGCATTGGGTGAAATGGAGTAATAGTAATTGTGTTAACGACTATTTTTAAGTTTTCCTTATTCTGAGAAAAACTCATTTTCATTTGTACAAAAGGCATGGGTGGCATTTAAGTGATTCTTAATTATTGGGTAGAGTCCCCCGTTTTTGTATGAGACTTCATTATCCCAGTTCTTGGGGTAATTGTGGTCGAGCTCCAAAATATGCAATTTTCATAGGGTAGACCTAAATCTGGTGATCGTTTAGTCTTATAATCTTGAAACCTGTGGAAACAGAATTAGAATATTCATTTATTCATTCTTAAGGTTAGTAGAGGAGGATAAGGTAAGGGTTTGTATAGAATGTAATTTAAACTTGTCCATAGATCTACATTATAAAACTTGAATTCCAATTCCAATTATGGTTCAACTGGTATCTTGGTGTTAGGACTAGTATGCATTTTTGTCACATTACATTGTCCTCCTTTGTAAATCAGTTTTTATAACTGAATAGGATAGACGTTAAAGAAATAATAAATAAATAAATATATTGAATGCTTAATTCAGTACAGTGCATTTCCGCTGATAGTTGGACCAGGAACTTCGATTTTGATTTGATATTGCTTTACGTCTCATATTTATGCAACTTGGCTAATCGAGACGAAGGGAGGGACGTAAGAGATGACGCGGGGGAAATCGTTAAACGGACAGTTCTTCATGACGGACAAGGGCAATGATTTTTAGATTGTTTTATGTTCCTGAAGATTTCAAATATATTAATAGATCCTTAGGGCCTATGAAACCTGTCAAGAGACATGCTAGATCTAGGCTTATACTAGGGTGTGGAAATAGTCAACATTCGGCTTTTTTGATTGGCAAACCTGTCACAAAATTAAAAAATCACGATTGTCTGTGGAGGGTTGGTGTGTATCAAACTGGTGATGTGTCTATTGGTGATTTGTCCTACATGTCGTAACAGCTGCAGCCTTTACATAGCTTCTTGTCTTATTTGCTGTTTCTAGTCTTACCTAAATCCAAA
The DNA here is from genome assembly GCA_024449915.1 of Sweltsa coloradensis. NCBI lineage: Eukaryota > Metazoa > Arthropoda > Insecta > Plecoptera > Chloroperlidae > Sweltsa > Sweltsa coloradensis. The sequence goes on from JAMZAV010006360.1 coordinate 99,344, forward strand.
ATGCACAGTTTGCACAGTTTGATGGCGATTCTGGGAAAACACTTTACATTTTGATTGTTAGAGGACTATCCGGGGGGTTGAGGGGAAGGTATATAAGAAACTAGCCTATAAGGATGAAACCAAATTATCTTCTTCAAAAAACATAATATTGAAATGGTGTAAGGCAGCAAGATACCATAAATAGGCATTATCAAAGCAAAGGAACGTTAAAATTTTACACCTGATTTGAATTTTTAAGGCCCGTCTCTGAGAAGAATACTTGCGTAATGGTTGTTACTATACAGCTTGCCACATTTTTTTGGCAAATAGTTTCTTCATATCAATCTGTAAAATCTGAAGACCCTATTGCCCGTTGATGAGATGGTGATCCCCATCAAAGGGAGATCTTCACTAAGATATTACCTTCCAAAAAAAAACTAAGTAATGGGGATACTAAACATGGGGTTTCAGCTGGGGCCTCGGGTTATGTCTACTCTGTCTCTGTCTGAAATTTACCAGGGGAAGGGGAATGCCCGGCGGGGAGAACCGACCTCTGAATATGGTGTTGGGGGAGAGATGTTGTCCCTTTCATCTTGGCCATGATTTTCATACAAAACTCACAAAGTTTTTTGCGACAATTTTATTTTCGGGTCTTCCCCTTATTGAATAAATTTGTGAACGCGATATTTGTTTTTTTGGTACTGCTCGAGCAAACATACTAAGGGGGCCACAAACAAAACTAACATCATTAAAAGATTTGAAGAAAGAGTGAAGAGGAAGCTGTTTCTATGCGCCTCGAATCAAAATGATAAATGTAGTACGGGGTTCTGCTGGATTTTTGAGGTAAGGAAGAAATACTTGAGCATGTCATTACCAGTTTTTAAAAGATTCTATGCTGAGGTGAGAGGTTGCTGAGGTTTGTATGTTACAATTGTTTTAGTGCTGCCGTAGCTAATAGACAGCAAAGGACGCAGCTGAGAACCTTAAGCAGGAGCGATAGGTTTCCAGAAACAAAACCGCTCTAACACAAGTCACAACAACAAGTAGGCCTACCGATATCTCGGACCTTCTACGGCGCCTCAACGTCAAGCTATCGCCACCATTCACCACGTCCTTCCAACACGGAATCGATAGCCTGATTTATTCAAGGGTTAAAAAAATGGGGATTTTAAATCCACGAACTGGCTAGGATGGTAGAGAAAAACTGCCTAAAAGGCATAGGGAACATCTAAGCCGGCGATGACAAGAAGGGTCCACCTTCTTTGATAAATCAGGTCTGTTCCTGAAAGGCCGAACGCTCGCCACGAAGCTGGCCTACTAGAGTTTATCCCAAAACTCTCCGTAGCTGTTTGCAGCGCAATGCGTCGTATCTTGCTACTATCCTACTATCCTGTTTTGTTAGATAGATAGATAAAATGTTTTATTTCCATGACTTTTTTTACATGTAGGCCTACCTAATTTCATAGGACATTCTACGATCTACACCATTTCAGGCTAGCCAGGTATTTCTTTTACTTTTACTTTTACCCATTGCAGATTCATGCATGCTACCCAAATTTTCCCCGTGTAATTGGGTGTGTTGATGGTTCACACGTAGCAATGGTGCCCCCCAGCCCAAAGAGATAGAACAATTGTATTTCAGCAGGAATTTTACCATAGTAAAAATGTACAAATGGTAAGTTTAATAATTATATCCCCATTACCTATCTAGCAAAATCAAAATCCAATTTTATCACGTCACAACCACTTAGGCCTACCTAACTTATAGTTTCCATGAAGGGTTTTGCCTCTTAATTTTTAATTAATTGTAGAATTTAAAAAAAAAATGATACCTAATACTAATAATAAATATGGCCTAGGTCCTAATGATGATAATAATAACAATAAGACAATGTACTGTAAGACATTTTACAATATTTATTCCCCACCAGGGTTTTAAGAATTAAAGCCTACATAAAAATAAGCCACAATATTTTTACAATATATTATATATTATAGGCCTATTAATGAATGTTATGGAGATACTTGCATACATTAGTAGCGTTTCCAACTACGAGATAATCCGTCAACTGTTTGATGCTCTTTTCACAGTGATAAATTCAAAATATCAGAACGCTCGTATAAGAAGCTACCCAGCAAACATTTTTGCGGTGTCCCCGTTTTTCCCCAAGTCTGTCCCCTAATGCCGCTAGTACGGGACCCGTACGGGCAGCCCGTACGGGCCCCCTACGGAAGTGTCCTATGGGCCACGACCGGGTCCCGTACGGGGCATCCCGCACTCGTCCCAGTGTGTCCCGAAGTCGTCCCAAATGTTTCCCGCGAGCTCATGCCCGCGACCTACCCTTGATGGTCCCGGACGGGTCCCCATAGTCTGCCCGCTAGTTTTCCCGCACGGGTCCCGTCCGGGTCCCGCACGGGTCCCGCACTCGTCCCAGTGTTTCCCGTGCATTGCTTCTAGCGCCATCTAGTAGACATTCAAAGAAGTCAACAGATAAAACGGGCCAAAATTATAAAATTGAATTATTTATTACATGATGCCACTTTCTCAATTTATACATTTAATGTGAAGGGGAATAAGTACATAGAATATAGACAAGAATTATCAGACATTTAAATTTTATTGACTACAGCCGAACTCGAACCCGCAATGCCTTCTTCCGGAGTCAGACGCTCTATCCACTCGGCTGCAGCACCTATACTGTCTAAGGCGCGTTAGATGGCTTATGAAGGGAGCACGCTTGCGTGGATTGCGGAACACAACATTGCAGTGTAACTATTGTGATATTGAAAATGTGTTTTGGTGTTTATTAAAACATGATACTATTATATATTTTTTTAAATCCTTGCTATCCTCTTCGATTATTAGGCTTTAACAAATACTCGATCATTAAATCTATGCTGGCTGGATATATTGCATTGGACGACGGTAGGCCAAGAACGATAGTTGTTTCTTATATCTTATAACCAAACGAATGCGATCAATTATCCCCCCCCTCACCGTCCGCGGTGGAACATACAATTAGGGCGCTCATCGAGTACGTGGGTTTGAATCCCGAATAAGGCATATTTTTTTGTGATCGTCCTTTATCGTCATATTATCACCACTAATCAACTCGAATAGCCTTAGTGCATAAAGGCGTTAAGCAATACAAATCATCATACATATTTTAATACTATTTACAATAAAAAATTATTTCAGTTAAATTATCATTTAACATGTATGTTCTTTGTTATGTCTATAGCATATTTTGATTCTACAACATTTAGTTTATTTATTAATTAATTTTGTTTATACAAAATTAGGTTTACGTGTATTTAGTTGTAACGAAGGGATATCACGCATAATTTGCTATGAGGCTATCGTATGCACTCTCTGATTCTCTTCAACATATTTTTAAGATTAATTTGTACTTAATTTGTAGAAATTAATAAAAAGAAAGAAAGAAAGAAAGAAAGAAAGGAAAAAATCATTAAAAAAAGAAAAACGCAAAAGAAATAAAAAACAGATTTATTAGACGATCCAACTCAAAAGAATATGAGGTTATAAAAATGAGGAACAGCAAATCAGGGAGTAATCAAACTTTCGCGAAACGACCGAACGCGAATCTTCATTCTTGTTTTCAAATCTTGATAATAATATAGTACAAAAGATCTTGACTCTAATATATTAGACATATAATTATTAGGAATTGTATAGGCTAAGTCAAAAACTGATCACAGCAATGATACAGGACACCTAACTCAAGTTGCGAGCTTCACCAGTGGCCGGCCACCAGACAACATACCTTCACAACTTAACTAAGACTTAATACGATTTACTCGTCTGAAATCAATTGATTATATTTATTTATTTAATTAACGTCTATATAGGCCTATCCTATATTCAGTTATAAAAAACGATTTGCAATGAAATAGAACTAAAAGAATAAATCAACGGAAGTATTCAACATAAATCTATACACACGTATTGTTTTAATATAATTACTCCACATTTTGGGTTACCCCTGAAGTTTCCCTCGCGGGACCCGTGCGGGTTGTCCCGTAGTTTTCCCTAAAGGGGTGTCCCTAAAGTTTCCCTCGCGGGACCCGTACGGGTTGTCCCGTGACATTCCCTAACCCGCAATTTACCCGCACTTCCCTTGGTTGTCCCGCACGGGGCCCAGAGTCTCATGTTTGCTGGTAGCCACTGAGGAAAGTTTGGCTGAATCTAGCCAAAAAAAGCTTTGTTCTGACTATGGAGGAAGATAATAGTAGGTCTGCAAGTCTGAAACAAACTTTCCTAAACTATTTCCAAAAAACATTCAATGCGATATTTAGGTGTACCAAGTGACTCATTGTATATTATTGACTTAATAGCCAACAAGCTAGGTTATAGGGGCATTTGGCTTCAGCGAGAAGATGTGGTTTTTCTAGTGTTACGGAAAATCCGGCTTAATGAGTCATTTGGTATTATTGGTGATATTTTTGGCATTTCTGCATCTTATGCTACTAGGGTATTTTCTAAATTTACTCCCATAATATCTAGCTGTTTAAACAACTTATTGTGTGGCCTGAAGAAGAATCAATACGTTGACTTCTTCCCACTTCATTCCAGGCAAGATATGGTCGTGTACAATCTATCATCGACTGCTTTAAGATTGAAATTGAGAAACCGACTAAAGGTGCTGTCGTTTTTATTGCTGGTGATAATTTGGGAAGCCATTCACTTGGAGGATTTGTCGAGAACTTTGCCAACTCCACGCATTTTGTCGATATTGCT